>JABFQD010000270.1:0-30396 GCA_022817045.1 Psix sp. ZL-2020
TTATTTATATATTTATATATTTATATGTCATTATCAATAATAATATCATAAAATGAATCGAAAAGAGACTTCCAAACTAACCGGCGAACACGGCCTGAAAAATGATACAAAAGAATCAAGTAACCGTAATATCGCTGTAATCATAGAGATAATAGGCATAGCCACTCGTGCTTGAATCACAGACTACTTGCTTCTGTCGAACACGTACAGACAGTCCGTTGGACACTATGGCTTTTTGTCACTTATATCTAAAAATGCTTGTCTGTCAAAATGTATTTCGTATTATCTTCTTGCGCGTGTCACTTCTGCTTTGCATTAGAATTTCTTCATTGATTCTCGTTTATCATCTTTTGTTCATTCGTTTTAACATCCTCATATACATACGTATATTTCTGTCCCGTCTCCTCCGCGCCTCCTCCCAGCTTGACAAAGGAACGCTTCTTATAAGTATCGCAAATAACGCTGGTAATCACTTTTCGCCTTGATCCAATGCGCCACTACAAAAGCTCAGTCTTGGCTGCCGGTTTTTGGACAGACTTTGGACAACCTTTCTCAGAGATTACTCCTATCACAGAAATGATTTCG
Organism: Psix sp. ZL-2020; assembly: GCA_022817045.1. Lineage (NCBI taxonomy): Eukaryota > Metazoa > Arthropoda > Insecta > Hymenoptera > Scelionidae > Psix > Psix sp. ZL-2020. The sequence continues at coordinate 586 of JABFQD010000270.1, forward strand.
GTTCAAAACGAGAGAGAAAACTTGATTACTTTCGACTCAGTCCTCGTGTTCCAAAGTCTGCGCATCATTCCGTCAGTGTATAAATAGTTCATTTTTGCAGGTGGCGCTGCCAGCGTACGTGCACCTTAATGGCACGCCGGGTGGCGGCATCTGGCAAACGGCAAACTTTGTTTTTGTTTGTTTGAAGTCTCGGATTGTTCACCGGGAGAAAAGCGGGAGAAGACGGGACGACTCGAATACGAGATGTGCGTTGCGCATTGCCAGTCTTACCATCAGGGATGCAACTATTATATTGGGGTTCACTTTAGTCGCACGTTGTGTAGATTTGTACAAGTGTATTATAGGCTGCGTAGAGGCACTGTTCAGATTCTCTGGAGATCGACGGGTTCGGGGAAAAAGACAGAGAGACTGTGTCAGCAGGTACTGGTCTCTTCCCCTTCAAGCGTACATGCCACATTTTCCAGTTTGTGGGCTAGGTGGAGCTTGCGACAACTCACGTCTACCTCCAAGGCCTCCAGAATCTGCAAAAGTTTACAAAATCATTATAACGAATTATAATTAGTTATTACACTTATCAGTAGAATGTGCAATTAAACTGGCTCTTCTAGAAATGAGAGCATGTCGAAAAGTGTCATTACAATCAGAATCTAAAGCTAGGATGAATAAAATTATTGATTTTTTTCTCTGTGGCTATCTAAAGAAGCACAGAAATCGACCAACCAGTTGTATAGACTGACTTTTTATATTTAATATTGTGTTGATTCAATTAATCGATATAAAAATATTTGACACCAATAGCCTTTCGTTAAATAAGAGACGTGAAACAATAACAGAAATACACGCCTCACCGGAAGCTCGTTTCTTTTGAAAGAAAAAGCTCCGCGCTGATTGGCCGAAGCGTTACTTCCGTTAGAGAACAAGCGGTTTAAAAAGTCTGAGTATCGGTTGTATTTTATACACAACGTCTGATAAAACAATCAGTTGTCAAAAGTGTTGTGTTTGATACTTCACATGATCCGGACTTAAGCAATAATAATTTTTGCTTCGTTTATTCAAGGCAACGCAAATTGAACGTTGTTATTTATTAAAAAATCAATTATTAAGATCAAATGAAATTCAAGTCGTATTGAAAAAAGCTTTTAAGGTTTAAATGGAGATATACCCAACGATCTCATCCTATGAATTATTTCACTTTTAGCTTATGTTTAAACAAGTTCTTTACTCAATGTTTTTCCCAGTTATATCGAGTTAAATGCTCATGATGATGTAAGAGAACGCAAGCTCCGTATACATTGATTAAAATCATTATCACAATATCGGATTCTTCGTTCCGCAAAGTGAAATAAAAACGCAAGTTACTTCGCTTGGACAATAAAATGTTTGCGAATCAATTGGCGAGCGATTTTTTGCAACCGCAAAACGACAGTAGCGTTGCATTGCTTCTTGTTAATGAATGTAAATGTGCTCTGTAGATATGTGGCTTTGAGACCAACTGTCACGCTTGCGGCCAATTCGCGTGTTCCATAATCAAGCCTCGGTAAAAGAGTTTCGACCCAATTATACAATATCATGCTCCACTGAGGGCGCTATTCGTCCAAATAATGCACAAAAATGATAAGCTGAACACAGCCAAACAAAGCGATCAACTTTCCAACTCCTTTCGTAGCGCAAACAGATAAGGATGAAAAGGTTTGCAATTGATTTTATATTGTTTACCCGGATTATTGGATTGCTTGCGCATTTTTCATTGCTAATTCAAACCCGCGCGCTTTGTATCCCGAATGTATTCTAATTTTTTATGCCGAGGTGAAATCAGGTTTTACGTAATTAAATTAGCTGAATATTGAGGCGGAATGTTGTGCGGTGTTAATTAAGAAGTTGAATTAATTAAAATTTTTCGACCCGGCCGGAAGAGTCTTTATATAAAATTTAATTCAATTAAAAGAAAAAGCGTACGATTACGGGATAAGTTTTGACTGAAGTATCAGTTTATTTAATCGATTTATCCTAAGGCTTCTGAGCACACGCAAGAAGACTTTCATCGACTATTACCGATTAGCGCAACCATATAACCTTTGACAAATTTGCATTATACACCTTGGACTGTGAGCGTGTTTTTTCATCTTTTTTGATTCATGCTCGTTGCGCAAGTGTAAACACAATGGGGGCCGCGCTAAACAATCGGGATGAAAAGCGATAACTCAAAGTATGTTTTGCGTTAGCCGCAATCATAATTAACTGTGCGATTTAATCGCAATGATATAATTAGCAATTAATATACATTAAAGGGATGCTGACTGATGATATTACAAATGGATTGAACGTACAAAAGTGACGCTCCGAATGACGACGAGGACAAAAGTATCTGATCGCGTAAGCGTATAATGTTCGTATTTGTAATTGGAGCGGCATTAATTAATGCTGCGTGTTTTGCGATTGTTATTCGCTAAAGCAAGAAAGCTGTTTAAAGGGAATAACAATTTGACTGTGATCAAGCGAAAACAATTTCTGCGCCGTTAATTAAAATATGCAATAACCACCGGGACGTGCATTTATTTGGAACAATGATTAATAGTGGACTTGCAGACACATTTTTGGAGACGCGCTACATGCCGGCCCCGACGAATTTGGATGTTTATGAAGCGGTTAAGATCCATTGTTTCGCAAACGCCGGAAATCCGGGGCTAAAGGCACATAATGAGAGCCTAATCTTGTCTGTTCGAGGAATAATGAATTTCGAGCTTCTGTAACGCAAATTGAAATTCCGTATTATATAATGTTTCAGGATTAATCGTGAGTTATTATTCGTGTACGACAACTAGCATAAAGCAGTGATACGTTCAGAATACCAAAAATCGCACCGATGCTATGTCAAAATTCTGAAATAACTCAAATCATCGAATTAATCTTTTAAAGCTGGCAATATCACTTGAATATTAATTTCAGAAAAATCTTATTAAATATTAGTAGAAAACGCAACTTTTTCAACATCTCGGCTATAGTTTTTTTTTTAAATAAAGTAACATTTCGTCTGGAATGTTCTTCTATCAATTATGGAATGAATGTAGTTTCTTGGCTTCGCGTCTTTTCCGAGTAAAATTTCAGTGGTGTTTTTTGCGGGAGCAAGAATGTATACTTTGAATCGTTGTTTTTGTACCTTTCTAAAGTAAATTTTCAAGTTCGTCTAATTTCAAAACCAACTCTAATGATTATTTTTGAGCCACTAAAACTAATATGTTTTCAATGGAACATCACATATAATTGCTTTATCTGTGAATGATTGTGAATTGTGTAGTTTGAAACTATCATTAATTTTCACCCTTTGTCCAAGTGTTCAAACATTAAAGTATTGTCAATATTAAATTTTGAAGCTCTATTTTAAGAAGTTCAACTATTTGTTGAAGTTCAACTTCGACAAATACTTTACCATTACAACGGTAAATTTTACTCTGTTAAACTGACTGCTCCGAGTTTCTTCGTTGCGTTAACCCAACTGGACGATGAACTGGGACGTGTTATTAAAATTATATACACTTTACTCGGAGCTTTTGTCAACTGCTGTTTTCATTTGGACTGAATTACAATCGAACTTTGCGTCTTGTGTTATTCTGCGACCAATTCCTTTTTGTTAAGCAAACTCTCTGGCTCAGTGTAATTTTACAATTTCGCTAGCAATTGTATCCGAGAAGTTTTCGCCTTCAACAGACAACCGTTTCGAGCGCATTGCATCAAATAATTCACATTTCTAGCGCATTAGTTTAGCTTGGCTCGTGTTATCATTAGACCCCGTTATTAGCATTAATTCGATGCGCGGCTAATTTTTCAACCTGGTGGTGGAATTAACGATGCATGTCTCGAATCAAAAATCAATGTTGCAAGCTGAGAAACGTTCGGTTGAATTATATTTATTGGACCAAATAACCCGATTTCTTGATGCTTTATCAGCTAGTAAATTCTTGCCACACATAGGGCGCGCCTCTGTATAATCAAATTGCTCGCAAAACTATCGCAAATATCAATCACGAGCGTTAATGCATCGCGTATAAGCTCGAGTCTTTGATTTAAAGTGATATCAGAAATGACAAGGGTGTTTACCCATCACAAATGAAGTACACAAACGCGAATATGCGGGCTTCCAATTTGGCGACAATTAAGATCCTTGAAATTATGATCGAGCTTTTGAACACACTTTCATGAACTCAACGCTTTTTATTACTCATGATTACGTCCAATTATTTGATTTCGGCGCTCGGCGGGCGCGAGATAAGTCAAGCTAAAGGTCTTCACAGTATAATAATATTCGAATTGTCAATTAGCATTATTATCAATGTCTTTGTCTGTGCATTATTTTGTTTTTGATTCAAAGTCGAGATAATGGAAAGGTATAAAATATTTGAAAATCTACAGATTTTTCCTCTTTTTTAGAAGCATTATTTGCAAACAGCTTTGCGCTTTATCCGGAATTAACCGAGCGACGGACTTATTAAATGTGTTTGGACAAAAATTCGTCACGCAAATATAGCTGGTTGAAGGAGCTCAGCGGATTCTTCGAAAACTAATTTACAAGTGGTGTCGCGGAGTTTGCGCCGATTAACGTTGCGACGCAATTATATTAATGGAGCGTTTTACTGGACGTTTATGTATCCTTTTCATTCATACATGAATATACAGAAAAACGTAAGCATAGTTTGCCAAAGTGATTCAGCGTTTACGAATTTCACCTCGGTTTGAAACTTCAATCGACTGTTTCAGTTTTTGCGGTTTAAAAGGAAATTCGCGAAAAAAGGAATAACCCGTTTTAATAACCCCGTGAATTTCGCCTTCTCATTTGTATTATGTCAAAGTGCACTCAAAGCGCGCAAGAAAATATATTATTAATCCTTTCCGCTGAGCATGTCAAAAATTCAAAACGCTCGCCGAAACCTTTGCCTGTGTCTTTGATGAGCCGAGGGAAAAATGACATTTTCGCATTTTTCAGACTGTCTTTATATTCGGCATGATATATCGCGGGCAATCGCAAAATTCAATTCGCGTTTTTCATTTCAGCTGCTTTCTTTGGGGATGAATTTATTTTGCGAACGCTTTTATTCGCAAAAACCACGTTGCCAGGTAAAAAAGTATCTATTTACATAATGCGATGCAATATATTTTATTTCACGGCTCGATATTGCAAATGATAATGCAGTGATTTGATGAGACTGTGGTGTTCTGTAATCAAGGCCGTTTGATATCCAGGATAAGATATTTAAAAGTGTGCGTCGCAAAAGTGTGGCTTCAAATTGGCAATCACATCGGCTAACTGAATTAATTATTACAGGAGCACGAAGTTACATTGAGTCGAACGAATAGACGAGTTTCCGCATTAGCACGCAACAACACTCCATCTGTTCGCAAACGAAATAATTTGTTTTTGCGCGTGGAAAGAGTACTTTATTCAATATCTTTGAGATTAAAGTTAATGTATAGCACTGGCAAGCTTTGTGCGCGAACACTCCGCCAAGTTTCGAAATTAGTGTGTAGCGCAACGAGCGATCCGGGTCTAGTGTTTCGTGCCTCTGACACGAACAGAAGTCGTTTTCTTATTGTGCATTAAAAACTTTTGCATTCGTTCAGCATATATGTTGGTTTCAAACGGTCGTTTCAAATTTATTAAAACCGATGAAATGTCTTTTCAGAAGCTTCTCACTCACGATGTAAACAGCGCCGTGAATTGTCAAGATAATTAATCACAGCAATGTGCTCTAATAAAATGAATTTTAGAGAGGAATGAAGTCGTTCAAGATATTTGTTTCCTGTTGTGTGTTATCGGAACTTGAATTAATTTTTCGAAGGGAGAGAAAGGTACGAGAGCATCGACGTCGTGTCGCTTTCCACAAAGTAACTCGGTTAATCTAATGAAATATATACGAAGAATTTATTTGACATCCGGAATTTTTTATTTATTCATTTACTCTGTTTTAACCTGGATCTTGTGAAAGCATCAAAGCTTCTAAGAGGAAAGTGAGCACCTTGAAAGCAGCTACAATATAAAAAATGCTTTCTTCATAAAGGCATTTTTCTGTTGGAGAATCCTGCTTTAAAGTTTCTTCACATTTCATTATAATAAAGATAATTAAACGTTACAAAACAGACTAACTTACAGAACAATGTTTAAATTAATTATTACTTCTTTTTAAATTTCATTGAAGAAGTGAAAATAATACTTTAGACAACGTCAATTTAAATTCTCCAGGATAATGTGATAGAATTAATTAAATTGCATTATTTAAAAAATTACAAGTATTTATGATTGTTTACATGTTTTTAACAGCTTAATACTGTAAATACGATACTTACTTGATCATAGTATTTACTGACGTAAATGTAAAGTTCCTTCAACGCAGCGATCACATCGAATTCGTTGGCATGCGAGGCGCTTAACTGTTGCATGGCACTGGACATCTCTTGGTCGGTGATCTGCGGCAGCCGCTGTATGTCCATGTAAAATCGCCCGACCTTCTCCCGGTATTGCGGAATGTCCTTCGCGAACAACAGCTTATTCGAAGGGGAGTCTTTGCCGAGTCTGTGTTCGGTCGTGGAGCATGCATCCATGAATGTCTGAGCGATAACGGACAGACTTGAGTCCACTGTTGTAGACTTATTGATATCGAACATGAAATCTGGATTCTTAATGAAGTTCACCCAGAACCTCAGCGGCAGGCTGTTCGACTTCCATGCGTGGGGGACCTCCGGATCGATGATGCCGTGCCTCTTGGCTGCTTCGTCTAACAAGTCAAATAACCATTTGACCGCGCTAGGCAAAGCCTCGTTGGTTGTTAGGATGGTGTTAATAAAGTCATCCACGAACTTTTGCACAGTGCCCTTCGTGGATAGCAGTCTTGTGAGAAAAATTTCAGGGATGGCCTTGTGCGTCCGTTCCGGTTGATGGTGATGGTGGTGGTGATGCTGTTTGCCACTGGTCAGACTCATGGCAGCATAATGCGACTCTTCGATTGGCCTAACCAGATGGTACAGTCTCTGGCTGGAATTCGAATGCCCTCTATCGACGTCTCCATTGCCAATGATCATTGAAGGGGATCTCTGGTCATCGAAATACAGACCCCCAGAAGAGGGATGGGAATACATCATTGGCCCAATAATCGTATGATGAGGAGTTGATGGTGCTAGGTGATGCATAGAGGAACAGTGGTTCATTTGACGGTGGTAGTGTTGAGATTGATGATGATGGGGATGGGGCTGGGTGTTGGTATGTCGTTGATGGGGCGATGGTTTGCAGTTATGACAAGACTGTTTGCAATTGATGGCAAAATCATCGTTCTGACGAGGTATCAGGGACATTACAGCAGACTCCTTCACTCCGTAGTGAGCCAGCGTGTTGATCTTCTTCCAATTACCACTGCACTTGGTTGTAAGGTCTTCATCTTGCAGGGTCAAATGACCTCCTCGACCATGACGCCATTCGAGGTCCACATCGTGCACGGATGGCCTCAAAGAGAAGGGAGTATTTTTATAAAGGGCATCCAAGATTTTCGACTTAACTTGAGAGATGGTGTCGCAGTCAAGGACCTTGCACTGTATCTTTTCGTCAAGATCATCTTGGACGACGTGCAGCGTCACAACTGTGTGCTCGATTTGCTCGCGGAGCAATCGTTCTTCTGAAAGAGAATATCTCGCGTCATAAGTTACTGCATCCACCGGCCCTTTTTCGATTTGATGCTTGATAGCTTTAAAGAGTAGGAAAAGAGAAGAACCCGCATAGTCTTTGAGATAATTATACATGCAAAGGGCCATCCAATTGGTAAGCATTTTCTCAACAACTGATTCAGTCCTACGAAGCATTACTTGCGGATATTTAGTGTCGACGGATTTTTCGATCAGTCTTAAAAGAAGATTCATGAGTATATCGGTGGCATATTCCATCTTACTCATTAGTACTATCATCAGAAGAGACGCGACATTCACTTTGTCGCGAATATTGAAGTCTTTTTGTTGCTCAAGAGTCTCTATGAAAGTCAGTACAAAACATTTATTATTGATGAGAAGTTCAAATTGGATCATGGCAGCATCGTAATTTGTTCGTGGGTGGGTACTGCGGGCTCGAGGGTCATTCAAGATTGGATGATCAACGACCCCAGGAAAGAAAACCTTCATGATATAATTCTTATGGTCTAGAATGGGAATTCCAGATGATTCCAAGTCAGCAGTTAAATCGGTCATATCTGTTTGAAGTTCTGCAAAAGCCTGCTTGCATTCCATTCGTACGTTACTTTCTAACGTATCCATTTGGATTTGTATTCTTTTGTACTCTCTTTCAGCTTGTGTGCTTTTCCTTCGATATATAACCAGAATAAGAACGAAAAAGAAAACCAAACTAAAAGTACCAGCAGCGATTCCAGCAATGGCTTCAGGTGGTATAGGATAAGATTTGATGACGTCGTAATGAAGATAACCAATAGGAAAGCGCAGCTCACGGCCTACTCTGACCACCACTAGTGGCAGTCCTCGTTCAGTTTTAATTCCTTGTTCATCAGTGTCAGCAGGCTGAATATCAGGAGGCGTACAGACAAGTTGAGTTAGAGCAAGCGAAGTAACATTACAAGGTCGCGTGCCTATAGTGACATTGACATCTGATTCATCACTCGCGAACTTCAGGTACTCTCCTTCTATCACCAAAGGTCCTCCAAGATATGACTTGACACTTCTCGGAAAAGCAAAGAACTTGGGATCTTCACCGTATAAAAGCTTAGTACGAACATTACTAAAGTGCTTCGCTAGGTCGCGCACTGTCTCTACATTATCCATAACAAAGGCAATCTGCAACGAAATTTGAGAGTCTTTCCGCTGGACATTTATGGAGCGTCGTTCCCGATGCTTCTTCCGAACCATAGAATTCCATCGGCCAATGATACTAGGACTGGGACACTCCATTTGAGTAGGATTTAACACCGTACAAAATGTCTTGTTGACTGGCACTGATTCGTTTTCGAAGTAAACCTCCATTTCCGGCTTCTGAATGGTATCTAAATTTGTTCCATGGACGGTTATCATTCGACCACCGGATGCGAAGCTTCGCAAAGGCTTGATTTCCATTATAGTTGGGTCGAGTGTGTAATTAAAAGGATTGCCTTCGAGAGTTCGGTTAGCTCCGTCAATACTCAATGTCAGTTTCTGTACTCTCTTTGCACGATAGGCTCTGCTAGTGACACAAGTGAGTCTAGTACTGCTGGCTTGGGTTGCGTTCACTTTGCACGGTAAATCATCCAAGAAAGCTGAAATGTTACTCCCGATGTTTAGGTAAAGACCAGTTATGGCTAGTCGTGTTCCGCCACTTTGAGGTCCAACAGTTGGATATACGCCAGTTAATTGAATGTCCTTATAATTGAAGAGAACAGTACTGTTAGTCTCTCCTGCATCATTTCCTACAACCACAACAGCGGCATCAGTCGAAGGATGTTTCCGTGTGCGACAGACGATTCGCACGGATACTTCATAGTCCACTAGGTCACAGGTAGCATTGCCAATTCTTATTTTGTCACGAACTTCGCTCTTCCTTAAACCAAGATTACTTCCTTCAATAGTCACCAGTGTGCCACCTTCTATAGGACCACTCAAAGGTTTGATCATATCTATCCTTGGTCTAGGACATTCTGAAATTTGTGGCATTAAACATTTACCTTTGTACACGCAACTATTCCCGCACCAGGTACAATTAAAACTCGCATCTCGAGTCATGCAAAGAGAACAATCAGCGTGTTCTCTGTGGGAACCTAAGACTTCGCACTTATACAAAATAATTGTTGTCTTATCCACGTGATGATTAGTATTCCAAACAACAGTAATAGATGCTTCATATTTTCCTACGGCTGCTTCGTATGAGTAAACCGTTCTATCACACACAATATAGCGGCTATTGTCAACTCTAGCTTGTACTTTAAGACGTGCATCTTCAATCGAAACTAAACATTGAAAACCAGAATGGCCAACTTGAGGGTGTGGTAAATTTTCGACCTCCAGTACTATTTCTTTCGGTTCATTGTTCGGAAGCATCAGCGGCGTTTTACGAGGAACAAATCGAGGACAATAGTGAGCACCATGTGCTGCTAATTTGACCTGTTTACTGGATTCTCCAGTGATGATATTGTTGTGACACCGGCTGATGTTATAAGTACATTTATTTTCATAGACACACCAACTGCATGCCCACTGAGATTTCACACAACTAGAACACTCTGTGTGTCGTGAACAATCGAAAAACGCGAAATGACGAGATACAAAGTCTTTGTTTGTTTCACTAGACCGCACAGATAACGGAACCAATATATGGTCTGTTCCTTCAGGAATGGTAGCGCGACTCGATACAATCGGAGTAGGACAGGACAAACCAAATGCTGTTACTAGAGCGTCGATAGGTCCCGTGTTTCCAAACACACATTTATATTTTGCACCAGTCGGCAGTTCAGGCAAAGTTCTAATTGTGAGTTGGACCGTATCCATCTGGTCTATTGGAATGCGATCAGGTAGAACTTGTTCAAAGTCGATGCACTGCTGCCCCGTTCCTAGTGATAACCACCTGGGGCTGCTACTAACAGCCTTCTGACAGTCTTCACGGACGGTGCACCTTTTTTCTAGAGAACACCAACCACAAAATGGGTCTTTAGCTTCCAAACAACTGCTACAATTCGTATAACTGTTGCAATGTTCCACTTTAACTTTCGATATCGAAGCATTCGATAATGCATAAATATATTTTGAATCAGGCGATATTAAAGAATCATGTAACATTTTATGATTCTTATCAACCTCCAAAGTTTCGTAAACGAACGCCTCGTTACCCGATAGCAAAACTTTCTTCAGTTTACCATCGTCGGTACCCAAAAATGCAATAGTGTGGCTTTCCGAATTCGTTACTGTAACCGACGTTACAAACGTATCAGGAAAATGAACAGCAGCAGTTTGCACGATCGGAGATACTCCAGATATTTTCAGGCCTACTTCGCAGAAGTTCAAGATATTTCCAGTACCACCTGGGGTGGGGCACTTTCCATCTAAAACTGTCCCACTGATGTATCCCATGTTTCGGTACTTAATACTACCGTTGAAACACATATGTATATTCTCATCGAATTTCATTTCAATCTCCTGCAAACTGTACACACACAACGCAGAACGTGGCTGGGGTTCGTTGGTAATTCCCCGGCTTGGTGAAAATACTGAAATGAACACAGGGTCACCCACAGCAATACCAAGTTTCGCCGCTAGATCGCTGCCAGCACTAGCAACTTTTGCATCTTGTACCAGATTATATTTTTCCGTGTCGTCCTCCACATTACACTGTAATGTCACCTCCGTATAACTATCGTAATTTGGGTCGTTGATACAGCTGCGCGCCAACCTCGACACGTAGCCCAACTCCTCGCTAACCAATTCGTAATCGTGCTTTTGTACCAAGACAAAGTAGGCGTAGTTGCTTGCATTAAAACCGTACACATATTTGACCAGGAAATGGTCGCGGTATTTGACGTCGATGAACAGCACTGGCTGCTTGTTGAAAGTATGTTCCGCGATGGAAAGGTCGTGCAATTTTCGACTGGATATCGCAGGAACATCGTGTCGGTAGTCGCCGTTATTCGTGAACGTAGTGCCCACGTACAGGATGTTCGATTTGCCCCAAAGATTGTAATTTTCGGGACCGATGAACGCGAACGTCGACGAGTGCTCGTCATTAGCCGCAATATTTTTGGGTATAAACTCTGGACTGTCCGATATGTTCGACATTTTGTACTTCGCACAGGCACCTTGAAGCAGCGAGCCGCAGGCTATCAGGGTTTTGGAATCTAAGTCGGCGACGAGCACCTTATTCACGTTGTCTGTTAAAGAGGTGCTTGTGTTGGATGAGGGGCATCCTGTCGCATGGCACAAAGGACTATCGTTTTTAGGTCCTGAAACAAAGAACAAGTAGTCTTTTAGCTAATTATTCATTCTTTTTTATCTTAGAACAATGTTTTTGTATTATTTGAACCATTAAGTATTGTATATAGATTTTCAAATAGCGCATAATTTAACAAACAATTTATCAACATTTGCAATTTTTAAATTAATAACTCTTTAATGAATTTTTTCTATATGATTTATTTTTTTCCTTTTTTTTTTGCTGTTATAAATAACAATTTCCATTCGAGCGCGTGTATTTATTATAATCCGTAGCAACAAATCAATACATCGTTTTTAACACATCAGTTCATAAATTGGACGTTAAAATAGATTGGTGGTCTTCGTAAAACCGACGAGGTATTTTATGTTTAAATGATCACACATTATAATACTAAAAGTCTGAAAAATAGTTTGCTGGCGTCCCGCCGGCACCGCGACATTTTTTAATTGCGAACGCAATCCCCTCGATTCGAGCGTAAAGTTCCTACTCATTTTTCTAACATTTTTTCTTCCATTAAACTTGACGTTCTTGATACAAATGATCAGACTGACAGTTATAATTTCGCAAAGGCAGTCAAATTAATAACTCGGATAAACAGCGTGCAAAAAAAATCTAGTTAAATCTATTGTGTCGCTCAGTCGCATTGTCAGATGATTTATCAGCTCGCCGAACGTTATATTAGTTAGTAACTAATTGTCGGGAAATATCGCGAAATTTACTACTGATTTAATCAAAATAATTATTCGACGTCCTGTTAGCGTGTCGTCTAAAAGTTTGGTCAGAAATAATATCATTTGTTATTGAATAATGAATAATTCTATCTGCAAATTCGAAATTTCGCGTCTATAAATTTTGGTATATTTTTTTGACTAATCAAAAATTTGTTTCCATGAATGACAACTAAGCTCCTTAGAATGATATTACAAGGCAAACAAGGCTCGCGAGCTGAATGTTTAACTGCGAGCGCGCTTTGAGATTCCATACATTTTGAACGTATTGAAAAAAACAGCGCGAATAAAAAAGATATTCGAAAAGCGCTGCATACGTATGATATTAAAAAATAGATGCGTCCGGTGTTCCGCGCGAGTTATTAAATTTTACGGCCATTCAAACGCGGAGGCTTAATACAATTTTTTGTTAATTGCCGCGCATTATGATCCCGAAGGCGAACGCGTTACACGGCAATGCAATTGCGTTTCACGGATTTCATTAACATTTCATTACTTGATCATAATGCGCGCGTCACGTCAAACCGCGCATTAGCCCTCCAGTGATGTCTTTTGACACAATACCCAGGAGGGAAAAAAGGGCAAGACAAAGCGGCGCGCGCGTTATTCTGACGAATTCAATTAGCAAGATATTATTTGTCGTCGGTTTAGAGGGCAGCGGTCCATTATGCGGGCGGCGCTCAGCGAGCTCGCCAACCGGCTGACACTGCAAAGTGTTTTTGCTTCCGACCGGATTTGCCTGCGCGCGAACAAGACACTGACGGATTTCAGCACGCCATCATAAGCGCTACAGTTCATGTTCATTTATACTAACTGTCAGCTACAATTTTTGACAACAAACAAACCGTTAAGGACAAAACGAATTGCTCTCAGATCCTTTCAGTCCGACACATTATGAGATGCAACCGTAAGAGTTGCACATTTTTCTAAAATGATAGATTTCAAGCGCGCTAAGACCAAACTTTCGACAATGATTTTTGTTTTTAAAGCCGTTGCAAGGGTTCGTTTATAAATGTTGTATGTGCATCGTTACGTCATATTTTTCAACGGCAAATCTCGTTCTTGAGAGCATAAATATTTACAAGCAGTATATTCAAATAGATAAAATTATTTATATTCATCTGTTGTATCGAGTTAATAATGTTTTTTAAGAAAACAGTGTTTAATATGAATTACTGTTTTTATAGTGGATAGTGTTACTATAGCAGTGAGTCAGTTTAACATCTAAAATGACTTAATTTGAGTAACATTTATGGAATAATTCATCACAGAGTAAATAATTTCTGACATTTTAATTATAATGGAACCAACCCGAGGTTTTTAATAAAATCTCTTGTTAGTTGTAAAGCTATTTTTTAAAATGTTATGTTATGAATTTTCATGACATAACATTAAATTCTTGCACATTTCACGGGGATATTTTCACGTGCATTTATAATTTATTAGTTGTCAATTTTAGTCGTGAATTTGAACATGTACCGATTTTCTTAATATATTTACTATTATTATGTATATTGCACGGGAAACGTAAATGTACGCTGTATTTGCATTAGCGCAGTTGATACTTTGTTAGTGAAGTAACTTATTTATTTTAAATATAATATTTGTTTCGATTAACCGATCGTTTTCAAAATCAACTCTGTGGAATTTATTTTTCATTTATGATACACATTGATTTCAAACTTTTGCAAAATGTGTAAATGTCCGCATACATTTATAAACGTTTTAACGAAGGTGATCGATTTTGCGTGCAATTGAAATCATAAATTTTGTAATAAAAGTTTTGATTAATACTAGACACACAATTGGATTGGCTTTATTTCATCGAGATTGGAATTTTGTACCTACTTTGACTTATTCCAACTCCATGTTTTCATTTATTCCGACAGGTTTTTTTTCTCGTTTTTAATCAAAATGTCAAATTCAACTGTAATGCCACTTGAAAATACAAATATATTCAGTGTATTACATGAGCTAGATTACAACAAAATTATCGATCCAATTGTTATATTTATCGGACAATTTTGACTTTTCTACTTATTTTCAGTTCATAAACCAATCTGTTAAATCTGAAACAAATGTTTATTTCTTGATAGCTCATTATCATTTTTTCTTTACGAAGGTTTGCGTTGCGCTACATTCATTTACCATAAGACTTAGTGTATCTAGTATGACACTAAAAACTACAATGAACTAAATATATACGCTGCACATGAGTAAAAAGTTTTGGCACAGCGACTTTTAAATTACACAGGACATTCATTTGCAAACTTTAGTAATTCGTTTTAAATTTTCATTATAAAAATTTTACTCAACCTTTTGCTCTTAGAAACAGTTAATATTATATGGAGGAAAAAACTCCTAAAAATCATTAAATTTTCATTTCGACCCAGAGCATTTTAAGAATTCCTCATAATTAATTTTATATATGAAATTTATGCATAATCAAAGTATATTAATGTTTCAGGTTATGATGTCAAAGAATTCAAAATTGATCAAAGAAGTCTCTACGTGGGATGTTAATATTTTTATGTTGCAAAGAGAATGTTTAGTAAAGAAACATTAATATAATACACTTTTTGAGTCCGAAAAGGTGGTACGAAATTCTACCATAAAGATACATTTTGAAACGAAATTATTAATCTGCTTTTTATGAATTTCTTTTTATAATTAAAACGTCATTAGTCCCGAAAAACTCGCTTTTGTAGGAAATCACGCACAAAAGCAATTTTCATTATCGAATGTAATTAATTTATAATTTATGACTCCAGAATTGAACTAACATGATTATTTTTAATATAATTAACAATGGATCAATAATTTGGTGCAGCGACTGTTGACATTCATATCAAAAACAAATTATATTAATTATAAACGAATAATGTTATGACAGACACTGATCAAACAGTTATATTAAAGTCTAATTGATAAAAGTCGGCTTTTCTTTGCCTAATATGAATCTTAACGATATTCGTCATCATTTTGCTTAGCCTTTATTCTCAATAAATAATCAAAAACTAATATTTTCGTATGATTAAAAAGAAATGAATAAGAAATATTTAGAATTTGTAAGCATCGTCGAATTTTACTGATTAGATAAGAGATATGGAAGCTCCGCCGCATATTAAACATAATTAAGATAAAGATATGAAAAGCTCTACCAAACATCTAAAAGCAATTACGATAAAGTAGAGATAATATAAAATAGATAATCTCCCATTAGTATCTACCCACTCATAACACTCTTTTTATCAATACTTCTCCGGACTAAGCGTTATCCTATATTAGCATATTCACGCGTCCATTTAAAAACACAATATGGAGCATTTACGCGCAACATCTCATTTCATTCATCAGAACTTTTCATAAATTTGTTCTTTTGCGTTGCACTTGTTTCATTCTGTTATTTTTTCTCAATCCCAAACAGCAGCTTCCATGCAATAAATACTTTTCCAACTCGCTCTCCACAGAGCAGTATTTATTTCCGCTCTTCTTCGACATTACCCGCTACTCATTTTGATATACGTGCTAATTTGGCAATCCAGTGCTGAGCAAATGCGATCGAACACTTCGAAGTAGTTTATATATATAGCCAAAATGTTTTGTACCCGTAGGGATAAATTGCTGAAGGCGGAGATTGTGGTCGAGCTGGAACAGCCGGTTGACGGCGCCGGCGTAGAGTCGACCAGTGGCGGGGTCTATGGTGAGGTGGTTGAACTTGAGCTGGGCCTCCCCTGCGGTTGCATTAGGGTCGCGGGGCCCGAGAATGTGCAGGCTCTGGCTCTCGGATGACGGGAACCGGGCGACCACGTGGTTCGGTTGATCCTGGGTCGCGTTAACCTGTGGCGCCAACCGGCGTTCTGCCGTGGAACTCGAGCCAGCGATGTTAGCGACACTCGTTCCGGCCAGAACGAACGACAGGCAGCAGCAGGCTGCAAGCACCCGCGACACCACCTGCTGAGGGGATGATTGGCCGTAGTCGAAAGAGCACAACATCCTGGGCTACGTGACCGATGATGTCTGCAGACAACAGCAACGGCGAGGGACGATACCACAAGCCACTACGACCTATGGGCCCTCGGGGCCCCCAACGACATCGTGCCGTTCACGCTCGCACCTTCCTGCAACAAACATTACTTTTCATTAAAAACATTTTTTTTTTCTTCAAATTGTTCCATCTTATTCGAACAATTTGGGTATAGTTTTAAAGAAAAATTAAGCTGGTTTTGTCATTGAGATCAAATCTTCAAGTTTAAACTCATTGTATTCCTGACATGTTTCAATCTTTAAATTGACATTTTATTACAGTTGCAAGCTAACGGTAAATTTTAACGCCTGCTTTATGCCATGAAAAATGTATCTAAAAAATTTACTTTTGGACATAACTGTATACGATATTTGAATTTAAAGGAAGATATAATTGCAAATGCGCTACATTATAAGTTTTTTACTAATGTCTAAAAATGATCAACTTTTTCGTTGAATTCGTATAGTTTATCTATTAATTCTGGATTTTAATTTTATCGCTATAATTGAAAAATGCCCATTTGAGAGAATATCCCATGAGAACCGATACAAATAATCATGGCTTCGTGCTTGAATATCTTAATTTCTAATTAATGTACTACGAAAAATTGTATTCCTGTTCCTAGCAAGTTATAGAATGTATAATTTCGATTTCATCACGACCTGATTGTTCTGAATTTGTGATATAATCACTGACATTATACAGTTCACAAGACAAATTTTATTGATTTTCGAGTTTTTACAATTTTGAAATGTATAAAATTGTATCTTTTCCATTATAGAAGTGCCATTGATTTGAAAAAAAAAAAGAAACAAATAAGCAAATTAAGAACGATGTATTGTAATGCGTTTCGGTCGTTGGTAGAGTTTTGAAAAATGTTTGAATACTATTTTTAGGAAAGAACTTAAGAGGGTTTATGCAGCGGGTTTATATTTATGCGCTGCATTTGAAAGGTGAAAGCTATGTGTTTGTATTTTCAGAAGCCTAACTTTTACTAACAAGATTTTTGAGTATCGAAAATTTAATCTGAGAATAACACGGACTGGCGCTTTCTGCTACGCTGGAAATAAACGCGCAAATATTTCAACAAATTTGAATGACAATGTGAGCATTTTTTCTGATAAATAACCATCTTATGAAAACATCAAAACGCTCCTATTTATGAGATTTCATTCAATGTAAGAGTATATCAAATATTTTTTATTGAATAGCAGAATATATTAATTTTAAATTCAAATATTATATTATTACTGAAAAAATAATGAACAAATGTTTTCGGAGGATAAAAGTTTATTTAATATAGAGAGCTTTGTTGATAGAATTCAAATGTTTTGATGTTTGCGATTTGTTTTCCGTAATATTATTTTTAAATTAAAAACGTCGAAAATTATGAGTGTGCATATGTTAAGATAACAACTCACACAGATGTAACTTCATTGCGTATTTTGTTTCTTCGTTACTTTTGTCAATTTTTCATTTATTTCATATGAAACTAAGTTACGTTTATACACGCCGGCAACAATTGTTTTCATTCGAAACTTAAATGTGGAAAAATCAGTTTTTCAGCGTACAAATGATGAAAACGAAAAAACAAATGTTTTATTATTATAATCCAAACAACAAAATTAAAAAGAATATCTGTTCCATCAAAAGCCGCGGTTTATCCCAACTAAAAACAAAGACAAAGTTTTCAATTACAAGTCACATATGGAATCATTGCTGTTGTTAAAAAAGAAAATATTTCAGTAACGAATAAAACATTGTGCTGGAGCGAAAAACGAAAAATCAATCGACCGACGAAGTTGTAAAAAACAAATTCAGCAGTTTTTCAAAACAAGATCAGAAGTTTATATCTAGATTCAAAAACGGCTGTATGTTTGAACTGGCAAAGAAAACGTAAAATTTGGTCTGATACGAGAGAGCGACAGTATCTTCCGATACATATAACAATAATTTAGCCATAAATTTGAGCGAAGTTTACAACTTTTAAAATGTCTTATAAATTGTGCAAACTTTTCATACTTATACTTCGTCATAGCGAAACAAGATTTTATGCACAGAGAGTCGCGCTCGAGTTGATCGTGTGGTTTCAAATTCAACTTTGTTCGGGTAATACGCTCAACAATCCCACCGGTAAATCGTGCGATCTTTTTTACACTCGCTCGTATTTTGCGCAATCGCCCCTGTCTGTGTGACTATGCGACAACGCGAAATCCGACTTTCAGCAATTGCGCATTTTACAGGGTGTTATTTTTCGTTTAATGTGTCATTAGGAAAATGCATCTCGAACAAACAAGTTTAATAAAACGAAGTACATACTCATGCACATGGCATCGGCGTGTATTTTAAATTACATCATTAAAAAGAGATGAAGAGTAATTCGAAACACTTTGAGCTGTTCATTCGAAAAAGCTATTAATGCGAAATGTAAACCTTTTTTAATCATCATTTTTAACGCGTATCAATTTTTGAAATGAAATTTTCTCCAGGTCACCGTGTTAATGAAATATTTCTCTGGTTGCTCAGCCCCCGGCATTCAGCTTGCATTCGAGAAGTCGCGTTTCTCGTCAAACCGCGAGAGCCTCGGAATAATTCGCCAATGATAAGCAACATTGTTTTCCTCTTCCTTCTTTGTCGCCGCGTTTCCTTTCATTTGCTCTTCTTCTCACTCTTCCCAACTAAGGCTATTTGGTGATAATCGATCAGCTACTAATCGAATCGAGCCAATAAAAATTCAACTCAGTTAGATCACAAGTTGCGAGAAATAATCGTAACTGAATTTAACGTTACAAGTTACTAATTCAATCAATCGTTTGACAGGAACTAGGTGAAACATTTAAACCTAATTTAGCTGAAACACAAGTTCCATTCCATTAACTGTTGGTTGCGCTGCTCTTTTTTCAAATCATTATTTTCTCTGACTCGGCGCTTTGCTGCGCTGATCAACAGCTAAAATAATGGAATAAAATAAGACAATAGTTGCTTCGCTGTTTACCGCGTTTTACACTGCAACCGGAATCTCGTTGATGCTCTATTTTTGACGGCTTTGCTCTGCCGCTCGCCGACAAAAAATGACCATCGGCTCGCTCCTTCGACGCGCTTTTATGTCGTGCAATTTACCGCGTAACAAGAGTTTACGTATATTTTTCAAACAGACATGCCGTGAAAAATGATTTGCTTAATTGTTAAGTCCAAATCTCGTTAAAAATGTACTCAAAAAATTAAATCGTTTCCGTTTTACCACTCACAATGATAATCATCGATTTTCAAGCAAAAAACTGAAACTCATTATTCCATGATATTCTAATTTCTTCAATTATTAATTAAAAAAATAATCCCTGACGGGTCGCTGTTAGATAGGACTAATGCAATTACATTTAATTGGCGAAATTCGCATAATTAACCCAAATTGTAGCCGATGAAAGAAAAAAAAGCTCGAAAAAACTCATCTACGTTATTCTGGCGAAAAAATAATTTCCGTCGGTATTTCTCGTACCAATAAGTTGCAGCAATAAAGTGTCCTTAAATAATATTCGCATAATGACATCATATAAAAGCGCTCATTTTTCCAGGACATGTGAAGAGGGAGCGAAAATGGCGCACCTCGACGATATCATTTCTCATCGCTGCTTTAAATATTTTGTGTTACACTTGAAAACAGCAATTCAGTATAATGATGAAAAGTCCCGTGCCACGTAAGAACGTGAAATTTAGCAAGAGGTGATAGATGGCAGCGTCGCGTTTCTCGTGCTCTGACTGGTTGGCTCGCGGCGGGTGCAGTTTCTCAAAAATAATTAGACAAATATGAAAAGCGCACGCGTCGCGCGGCGGAATCGCCGCAAATATCTTGCGGGCCGCGCAAGAAGACTCTTTATCGGCGGCAAATTGTTTGTAATCGCGCCAGCAGCTGGACGCTGCGGCGCAGAAAAAGTGTTTCTATCAGTTGGCCAACTATTTTTTAACAGCGCAGCCAATTACCGGGCGGAGCCAAAAAGTGCCAATTAAAGTAGCTCCCGTTGAACCGTAACGTTAGACGCATTGACAATTTTGTTAATTAAGGCTCGGCTCAAATGTTGCCAGTTAGTCAGCGCGAAAAACAAGCAGCGCGGAGTTTATTTCGCAAAATATCCGCGACATTTTTGCGCTCAATAGCTCAGGCATGCGGACTCGGCCGTGCACTTATATTTTAAATAATGCAGCGCCCGTTGCATGAGAAATAATGAAAGTCATTTGAGTTTTCATTACGAAAGGGAAAAGAAATTATACGAAACGTCGCGTTAGATGCTAATTTAAGCATCGGCTATCCTTGTCCAGAAAATAAACAACAATACTTAAATGAAATTGACCGAATTAAAAGGTGCGGCGGGGCAAAAAAGTATGCAAAAATGAAATTAACTCAGTTCCGCAGCGACGGCTCGATTTCAAGTTTGCTGCATAATTTTTCAATCGTTAGTTAAAGAGCGGCCTTTTTACGGCTCAAAAGTTACAATGTTGCTTTTTTATTCGACCAATTATAAGTTTAAGCGCCGCGCCGGGTCGTCTCCGTGAGAGTCGCTCGCGTAAAAAGTGCCCTGGTGTCGCGCGGATATGTCAAATGAGCCGTCGATAATGAATCGATTTTGGCTCTGATACGTGTGCCCATTGATCGCTGCAGTTATTGAATTTTTCAGGCTCGATCGCGGCGTATGTGGAGCGCAATAAGACGCCCATAAGAGCTCTTTGAATTAGTCGTTTGTGCGTGATTTATTCTTGCATACAAAGCGCTTTCGAGCTTGTGTGTACACCTGTGTGTATAGTCGGATTCAATATTCGCGTTATTTATGGATTAATCGAGTCGCCGCGCTTTATACAATCCGCACACTGCTCACCAAAATTTCTTTCTATACACTTTCCATATAAAAGACGGCCTCTGATGGCATGTTTTTGGTCCGTTATTATCGGTCGCGTCTGATATATTTTTAAATTACGCTCAAGAAAAATTGATTTGCACACAAATTATTGACACAAGTGAGATCGAGCGTAAAGACGCTGACACTTTTTGCACGTCAATTTTTTATTCTCCTCTGTGAGAAATGAACGCTGCAATTTATGAAATTTACTTCCTCAAAACCATATAGAGAAGGCGATACAATCTGCCATGGAGTTTAAATCAAAGATGAGATTTAACCAGTTAAGAAGCTCCGATTTTACTTACTTTTAATGCATTTTTGCTCATTTCGTTTTCATTCTGATTTTGAATTTCATTTCACCATCTCTTATAGCCAGACCATACAATTTACATAAAGTTTACATCAATGTGACTCCGCAATAAAATATAAAATCTATGTAATTCATATATTTATAAAGATATTGTGTTTGTTTTGTTCCTCGAGATGCAAAATAACAACGACAAAATAATAAATGAAAAAATAGTTGCAAATATGACATTTTCTATAAATGTTGTATTTCGTTGCAGACGAAACTTAACGTGTTTACATAAATCGTATATGCAGTGTTTACATGGAATTTACATAAAAATTATATTTATTATAATTATAGTTATTAGAGTTTTGATGTATTCTGGAATGTTGAAATTCTGAACTTTTTACACGAAAGTTTTTGCATCTAAAAATATTTACAACTAAATACCGATTTTCAACAATGTTTACCCTTAAAAGTTGCTTTCATAAATGAATTCATTCTCATTCGATGTATATGTTTAATTAGCTGGTTGTAAAATAATTAAATAACCCAAATAATTTAATCAGGGCAAAATCTAATTACCAAATTCTTCGACTATTCCTGAATCATTTTGATGCGTTTTTGGATGTTTAATAAAATACAGTGAAATCAAATAATATGTACATATAATCTCATATTTATTACATACACGAACCGATTGAATATTTTATGAAAGATTAAATTTCAATAAGACCAATAACAAATTTTAAAATTGACTGCGTGTATACCGAACTTGATATTTATTTCATGTATCCACATTTCTGATGTACAAAATGTTTATTTGCATCTTACGAAACAATGTGAACTCTAAAGGCAGAACAAAATTAAAGTTGCTTCTATTTACAGAATGAAGTCACTTTTCAAGTTATATTTTAAAAATTGTTGAGCAAATTTGTATTGAATTTCGTGAATCACAGTTTCCTTGCCAAAAAAGTTGCGCTGTAATATTACTGTCTTTAATGTAGTTGCTCTCTATAGTTTCAGTTATGAAGAGCTAAATTTATTTGTTTCAATTACTAATTACACATCAATAATAATTAATCACGGTTTTTTATATAGATTTTCGAACGTGTGACATTTGAAAAAAAAAACAAAAAAAAAAGCACGAACCCATTTTCAATACAATTCAGTTTTCGTTACCACCTCGTGAGAATATAAATGTCACAGCAGTTACAGCATATCTCAGTTTTTCTGTGAAACGTTATTAAAAATTCATTCTGTTTCATGCAAAGGTTGTTCTTATCATTTGACTGAGTTCTGCATGAAATATCTTCCCTCTTACACGTTACGACGACATGATTTTGTCCAAATGCAGTTGCAAATTCTATATATTGAACTATTCCAAATTCCTTATTTGAAGAAGAGAACGAGCTGAAAAATGAATAATTTTTTTCGAATTGAGAGAAAAAACGCATGTTGTAGCAATCTTACAAAAAGTTGGTTGTCGTTTGAATTGTAGATTGTTCAAATGATAATTCGGGTCATACATTTTTAAATTCTCATTGAAAGTCATTTAGAACTAAATTTGATTATTTAAACGGGCTTTTTTTACAAGTTAAATAACTTCCTCGTACTACATTTAAGTAAAACGAATGCTTTATCACCAGCATAATTATCTTCTCAAAAAGAAGCAACTCAAAATAAGAAGCTTGGTACAACAGTCGCGTGATTTTTCGCAGAGGGCACTTCTACCTAGTACAAACAAAACAACTTTATACATGACATCATTGCTTCAAACGTTTTCTTTTTTCCTCAAACGAGCACTGTTTCGTCACAAAAATTTCGCTTTTGATCTCTCACGTCTACTCAATTTTCGAAATTCAAAGCCAGTTCTAACTTTTGCAAATACTTTACCCCAGTTGGCTTTTTTGAAATTTCTCTTAATTTACTTTTACATTACCACTAGCCAAACATATATTTTACATACAAGATGAAAATATAATTAATAAACATATCAACAATTCTATCACTTTTTATATTTAAATGCGATGGACTAAAAATTCTTCAAGTCGTTATATAGTTAGAGTGAAGTTGAACAATTTTGTGCTATTTCAGTTCATTTTAAACTTTTTTCAATAATTAATGAACTATTTATAAAATATGCGTTAACAATAAATTTAAACGCTCACTTTATATGAAAATATGAAACCAATATTCAATATTTGTTTTCATTTATATTTCACATATCATAAAATATTCGTTTTTCGATATTCACTACTAGTTTACAGGCCGTACTTTCAAATGATGATTGAACAATATCGCGATCCATTTTGGCATATTCTAACCAAATAAGTAATCTTTAAAGATTTTTTATTAATATCCAAAGCGATTAAGAATTGCCTCTAAACTGTCTCTTCAATAAGAGATACAGTTCATAAAACACGTATTTCACTTTCATCGAAAGCGAATACTTGCTCTCAGTGACACAACCAACGTAAGATTTACACGCTTAAATACATTTATCAATGCTGTAAAAATCAGCAACAAATACAACACAGCTAATTAGCAACCGCCCCGAAGGAAGAATTTGTTCGCCGTCAAAACTTGTCAGCGTAACTCGCGTCGCGCGCACCATTTGCGTCGGTTTATTCGTGAAAAGCATCATCAACGTAACCCCTTAACTCTCTTTCTCTTTCTTTTCCTCGAGGGGAAAAAAGCCGACCAACGATGCTCAAGGCTGGAAATTCGCGTGCAAAAAACAATTCTGCCTCTCGTGAAAAATCCTCGTGATATCGACTCATCGCCAAACAACGTCTTCAAGTCCGTCATCCAGCGGTGCAATTTGTTGAAATGAAAAATAGAAGAAAGGAAAAAGCGCAGGGAACAAAGAAAGCATGCGAAAGAGGGCGCAAGTAAAGTGAACCCACTCGACTATTTTGCCTCTCTCTCTGCCTACTTTTGCCCCTTTTTTAATACATAATACCCCGCGAATTATTTATCCAGAGATGATTAAAGGAGGAGCTGACGAGTGAATGCACGACTTTTATGCGGGGTCGGGTTTCATGGGCCACACGCGTGTTCCATTTCCATGTCGCGAGATGTATCGCGAACCACAAATTGGATTACACTTTGCAGGGTAAAAAAAAGAGGGAGTGAGAGAGAGTGAGAGAGTGAGAGAGAGAGAAAGCGAGAGCACTTGGCCGAGAGTTGGCTATTGAGTTTGCTCATTGTTCCACTCACCCAGTGTCTCCACTTGCCACGCACCCTCGAACGAAAATACGGGAAGAATGACGGGCCGAGAGAAGGCTCGGATGAGGCCAACTTTATGGCATTTATCATTAACTTTCACACGGCCCTGTCCCTTCGGAAATTCGCCTGCAACTGACTACCGAGTCGCCGGCGACGAGTCATTTTCACGATAATAAATGGAAACGTTTGTTCGGCGAAATGATTGCTGTAAATTTTCAATGAAATACCACGAAGTCAAGTCGTTGCCAAGTTTTCCGCGTTAGCCGAATCGACTGATTTTATAGCCGGCAAATAATACATTGTTCTTCTCTCATGTTTTTTGTTCTCTCCTTCTCATTTTCACCCCTCCCTTCGAGCCCTCGCAATCTCGGCAATTTTCATTTCCACCGTATGAATTGTATCTCGGCCATTTTCTCGGGAGAAAAAATCATCGCGAAATGTAAGTTGCGGCAACTTGCGTGAATTTATTCGGAACGCGCGGTTTGGAGGGCTCTTGCGATCAAGGGTGGTAACTGATAAAAATAATTACCGGTTGGCAAGTTTGTAATGCAACTTAGTTGGGAGACTTTTTTCGTCGGAACAAACTCGTAACTCGATTATAAAAAGTTACAGACAATTAAGGAGTTTCGATTGCATTAAGATATAATGCAATTAAGAAATCCAACAAATTTGTGTTCGACTCGTTAATCGACACAAGAGCCGATGACGGCATTTTCTTTCCTCCGCCACGCGAGCGCCCGCTTGAATTTTGATACCTTTTTTCCGTGGTATCAAACGCCTCGCTCGAATTACTAATTCAATTGTGTTATACCGTGCCTTGCGTATTTCCGCTTTTTTACATACATCAGTCTGTAGTAAAAACAAAACGCGCACGAAATTTGCTAACTGACGAGAGACAACGTTTTTTTTCTTGCTTTATCAACTCCATTAACTGACAAACGATAAAATCACACGAAGCCAACAAACTGCACTTATCGATCCTGCGTTCAAACGCATGACAAAAATGATCATAAACAGAGTCAAAATCGCCTTAATTGCCGGCAAACAAAATCACAGTAAGTATGGTAATTTTTCAATTAGCGTAGCGTCGTTTTTGCACGGCGCATTTTTCAGTTGTCTTGATTGTTAGTAAAGCTGATCAAACGAGACTCGCAGGATAATCTGAAGCGCCATTTATCATAGTAAATAATGTCATTATGTTATTAAACAAAAGAAAAAAAAGCAATTGATCCGTAAACGAGTTTGTTATTGTCTTGATGGATAAATTATTTTCAAAGGGTATATCAGTCGTTGACTCACTAAATTGATTATTCGAAATTAAGGATCGGTCAGTTGTGTGCGATTTATATTTATCCCGCCACGGCGCGTAACTAAAATGCCATTTATTTGCGAATCACCGTCGTTATTTACGTTTTGTGTGCGTTTCATCAATATTTCTTGTTTACGCGCTTAAAAGCAACGCTACGCGGCAGAAACATTTGCAACGCGATCAACAAAAAATGGGGCGCAATTTCACGCGATTGGAAAGATCGTTTTCTCGTAAAACAGCGCGCAGCTAACGCGGAAAGAACGCCCGGCGTTTTACAAATTGATTTTACAATACGTAATAAAGCACTCGGCAGATCACAGTCATCGCAGCCTTTCACGAGTAGCCTTTCCTCGACAACGCACGGTTTTAATTTACGACGCGCGTTCCTAAACAAGCAATTCCGAATGCCTGACAAAATTGTCGCACAAAAAAACGCACGTAATCGTAGAAGCCGTCGCTGAATAACTTTTTTTATCACGTATTTGTCAAAGGTCCGAGGTTAGACGAGAGATTGTGAAATACGTGTAATAAAATTCAAAAGAATTGTCAGAACACAGTTAGGGTTATGGAGGTTTTCCGAAAAGCAAGTATGCAGATGTGCACGATTTGTTACAAAGATATAATTGGTCGCTTCTGTAAACGATCGTAAAAGTTTTTCCAAAAAGAACATTAAATTTTTTGTCTCGACAGACTTGTATGACTTTCGATTGAAATCCGATTCCAACGAATTTGGAAGTCCTAAAACGCACTTCCGCGAAAAACAAACAATAAGAACAACCGCGCGAGTTGTTACACTTGTCACTTGTCGCAAATTCCGACACAGTCGCGAACACTTTCTTATGGCACATTCCACGAAAACGTGTTCGCTCGTAGAAGCAGACAGTAAAGCAGCATGAACTACACCTGTGACAGCGCAAATCCACCGATCGGTGAGGTAAAACCAAAACTGGAAAACGAAGCGAGAAAAAGGGCGAACTGAGGCGCAGTTGGGACAGCGGGGAAAGCAGCTTCGAAGCAAGACAAGGAGGGAAGAGGAGAGACTGTGCGTTGTAGGCGTGCAGAAAAGCGTTTCGGGCCCGAAAAAGCGCGTGCAAAAATCGATCGGCAGATCGCGCGGCGTCCTTTCTCCCGAGCGCTCGATGCCGGGACGTTGGCATCTGTCAAGGTGCACATGTCATCGAACCCGTGACGTCACGCGCGAGTGCAAGCGTGTCGTGTCGCGAGGAGCTTTTGGCACAAAAGAACGCCGCACTGCACGCACACCTACGTGGCCTAGAGTACGTACGTGTGTGAGCATGTGTGAGTGCGTGCGTGCAGCGTGTGGCTTTACACTGGCTGTGAACCTGGGAGCCTTTGTCTTAGCTGTAACGCTGAGCTTTCGCACCAGCGAGATTTGCTTTTGGATCTTCACCTACGGGACATTTCGCAGCGGCGTCATGTCCCTGCGGTGGAGCTTTCGGGCGAAGTCGTGTCCTCGGCGGATGGCGCTCGACGTCGTCGTGACAGTGAGTTGTCGCGGGATACTCGAGCGTGGGCGCGGTTTACCGCGGGCGGCGGGCTCGCACAAACACTCACCGCGTCGGCACACTTGGCTGCGCGCTCGCACGCACGCACAACACTTGGGCGAGATAACGCCGCGTCCCAGCCGTCGCGCTTGTCACGTTACAACAACACTACACGGCCTCGCACTCGGTCGCCATTAAAGCGCCAGTTGAAAGCCACGGACCAAGGAAGGGGACGGCCGCTGGGCCAACCGCGCAGCCTGCTCGCAGATCCGTTTACATGCGCCGATTGCATCTGCTCCGTTTACACCGGCCAATCGCGTCACCCGCGACTTTTGAACGCACGCGCTCATTTCATTCTTTCATAGATCATGCTTTAGTCCTAATCAACCAAATGATGCACATTTTATGCAAATACCATTTTTTCACGTTTATTTATGTAAATTGCCTATATTTAACAGATGTTTATTTTTAATGGCTAACTGTTCTTGGTTGAAACATGGGACTAATACGGTTCTTTTATATGTGACATTCCTTTCGACTACATTTTAACAATGAAATTATTTTTAATTTTATTTTATTAAAATTGATTGCGTTCATTTGTTGAGAATTACATGAGAATCATCGAATTAAATTCCAGCTGAATCATTCAATAAACTTTAATTCATATAATTTTACTCATTGAGATTTAAAATTGCAATGTTTTTATAGACTTTTTATGTGCGAATAAACAAAAATGTGAAAACAATAAAAAAGTAGGATATTTTTCGAATATGTTTTCAAGCTTTTACAGATTTTTTATTGTAATAATTTGTGTAATGACTATTTTTTGTTTTAAATGAAACGAAAATTTATTTCTCTACATCAGTATTTCCTTTAGAGAAAATTATCATAACTTTCAACTGAATAATTCGAATAAATGTTTAATTTTAGTTTAAAAATTGAAATTTGGATAAATGCAAGAAATTTGCCATATTATCCAATGTAAGCGTTTTCACAAAAACGATTGAAATAAAAATTCAATTTTAAAATAACTGGTGATAGGTACCTTGACATCTATGATATAATAGAAATAAAATAATTTTCATTATCAAATTAGAAAAATATAAAATACATGTTTTTTATGTTTTCTCCTATAAAAAATATGCTACTCAATTCTGTCCAATATTAAATTTTTGCTGTTCAAATTTGAAATAATTCTGTGCAGTAGATTTTTCTCAATAACTTTCCTCGTTCTGCATGTATAAAGCGAGGCTCAAGAATCACCTTAATTAATTTATGATAGAAGATAGATTTAACCTCATTACTGACATTAAATCTTTATTATATTAATATTTATATTACATAACATATACAGGCGTACATGATAATCATACATGATATATCATACATGAGAAGTCATGTATTTCAATTCTTATAATCGAATGTATAGTAGTCTAATGTGACACACTCGCTTCCACTGAGACTTTTCTCATTCACAAGTGTATATGAACATGGTTTTCTTTAATTACAGGTTGATTACTCTTCGGAATTCCACTTTTCATTCTAACACAATAGAAACAAAAGTTGTAGTATTTTTTGTTAATCATAAATATATGTGTTATACATATAATACAGGTTTTTATAAATATATTAATTACCAGAAGACTCATGATATCACGCAAAAACTACTGATATGATGATTGACCAAATAAAAATAAACAAAAATCACTTCTACATACATTTGACAATGCACGAACAAAGTGCAAAATTTAAAGAATGTGTTTTTAGATTTAACGATTATCATTTACAACATTAATTAAGCGTTCTATTTTAGTTATAACACTACTCAACTTTAACATTCGATCAAACTTAGTTTCAGAATTACATCATGCTTTTTGTTCTTTCTCAAAGTGTAAATAATC
>JABFQD010000271.1:0-30347 GCA_022817045.1 Psix sp. ZL-2020
CAAAAAATATTTTTTTTGTATATTTGTAAAAAACAGGTATTCGTTTGCACTAAAAAATTATGCCACTTATAAAAACTCTAACAAAATTTGTAGAAAAGAATTGCAAATAATTATTCTATTCTTTTGCAAAAGTAATTTTACAGTGTTAAAGGAGTTAACATAACCACTCCGACAGCATAATGTAACTTTATACATAAAGATCGAAAAGAATTTCACATGGATTGTTAGAGGATTCAAAGCAGGGGCTTAGGATTCCAAACGTGATTTAGTCTCAAAACTTGGCTTCCCATGTCTTTTTATATTGTTTCAAAACTTTTTTGCGAAGTTTTTAGAATTTTTTGGCTCCTAAAAGTAAACTATCCGTTATATTTTATTATGAAAACTAAATATTCGGTCGTAACTTAAAATACATTGTTTTAAAAATCCAATAATTTCGTATCTTTTTTAAGAATTTCACGAAGTTATTTGATTATTTAATATTAACTATGTTTAAACAATATAAATACAATCTATTAAAAAAACACATTAATAAAAATAATCGAGATATATTATTAACCATGACATTTTCAAAATTATGATCATCAACTCGAGTTTGAAATAAAAAAGGAATTAATGTATATTTTACTAACGGTTCACCATAATGACTTCAAATACACAAAAATCTAAAGAAAATAAAGGATCTTAGAAGAACATTTTTTTAAGGTTTCTAAACATGTGTACAATGGTCTCACTAAGGCTGTGGTGAGAGTAGCGTTTCATTTATTCATGTGAGTTTCTTTAGCCAGTTGCAGCCCTAAAGGTTTCTCAGAAATTCAGAGCAGCCTTTATGTTTATATAATCATGAATACTCCACGACTGATCCTAATCAAAACCTCAGTCACACAACATTTTTTCTTACTTAATACGTTTAAGACACTACGTAATTATTTCTCGTGAAAATTTACCTCGTACAATTCATTAAACTCTTTCAGATAGAGGAGTGTCTGCGCGAATGAAGCGCGATCAATAGGATTTCGTTAATGGGATTGTTTTTTCCGGTGTGAGTTGTCCAGATGTTGAACGTTCGGCCAGCCAAAAGTGCGATCGAAGTTTCGCTATGCGATATCCGGCGTGTGTCCTTCCACGCGGCTCAGTCGGCCGACATGTTTTATCTAAGTAAGCACACTTACGATCTCGCATTACGAGATCCCTCTTGTGTCTGCACACACGTGGAATACGTATTTATTTAGCGCAACGCAATGTGAGATCTTTCAGCACAAAAGCCAAATCCTGCGCAGAGTCGTGTTACTAAACAATCGAGACCGCTTCGACAGTTCGAGGTGTCGCTTCGATTGATGTTGTTTTCTCTCTAAAAAGGATCGAACCGTCTGGCAAAAGTGGCAGCTTATGACGCCTCGCTGATATTAGCCACGTTTTTTTCATCCACTCATCGTCTTTCTATTTAACAAGGTTTTCAACAATAATTCCTAAGTCCGCTAAAGAAAGTAGAATTCAAGTAAATTGTCAAGATAGAATTTTGGTTATCATAAACATCTTCTATTTTCTCACACTTTGTTGACAAATGCCATACGCTCATTCATTATTATTATTATTGATATTGTTGATGTTGTTGTTGTTGTTGTTGTTGTTGTTGTTGTTGTTATTATAATTATAATAATTATTATTATTATCATTTTAATGTATCGAGTTTAATGAAGAACATGTAATTTTCATATACATATATAAAAGTACATTTTCAAATTGAAAATTAAATTAATAGACTTTTAATACCAAAACATATTTCGATTATAATAATAAATTTATTTTTGTATATTTATATTTAAATAGCGTGTATATTTCAAGTGATTTTATATATATTTGTTTGAGATTTAAAAATAAAACAGTTTCGTCAATAAATAAGCTAAACAAAAATGAACAACTATACAAATTATAATTCATATTCAGGTATACTGAAGTCAGTAAAAATGATCGAATTTCATTTGAATCACGTCATGCGTTATAAAAATAAACATGCAAACACATCGCGCGATAACGAAACATGATGCTCTATCAGTAGATGGAGACGAGTGCAGATTATGACTGATTTTTGGCGGCAACTAATTGAAGCCGTTTGAATGAATAATTTCAATTGAACTGTCGGGACAGCGTGAAAGGAATGTAAATGATCGATATGTGAATCATTAAAACAATCGCATGAGATTGTAAAAATGGACTCTCACTCTCAAGTGACTGAATAACGGCTATATTTGAGGTACAACTGCAATTTATCACGTGACAGTTG
The DNA here is from genome assembly GCA_022817045.1 of Psix sp. ZL-2020. Taxonomy (NCBI): domain Eukaryota; kingdom Metazoa; phylum Arthropoda; class Insecta; order Hymenoptera; family Scelionidae; genus Psix; species Psix sp. ZL-2020. Next base: position 2,282 of record JABFQD010000271.1, read on the forward strand.
CGGTTCTAGTGGAATCATAATTCAGCAACAACAAATCACTGTGTGCATAGCGCATAGGAGTGCCGGGCGTATAGATAAATTTAATAACCAATGAAGTATCTGTTTAGAACTTTCTTGTCCGGCGAACTATTCGTCCAATTATGATTTTGCACAACAATGAACTTACAGCTGTGATTTAAAAGATCATTAAAGATCAAGGATTTTCCTTTAATGTCAAGACTAAATGGAACAATATACCTCAATATGTTCTCACGTTTTTTTATCTTCACTTCGAACCTATTTTTATCTGTTTCACTCCACTGAGTAGAACTTTCCGAACTTAAATGAAATAGTGAAAGTCATTTGTTCGTTGAAAATAAATTTTACCCGTTAGAAATAATTTATTTCATCGCCGAAAAATTATAATAAAGTTATTTACATTTCATGTACAATCATAACTTGCAATTAATCACAATCAAAAACACGATAAGCGTCTTGTTCAAAATGTTTCAAACCTTCGGTCATTCAGTGGAAGTAGGCGTTTATAAAAGTACCACGCTGATAATTACCTGAAACAGAAGAAAAAATTGGATGTAACAATAAAGCAAAGATGACATGACATTGTGCGGCATCGATATAAATAAGTTGGCGAAAAAGGGAGACAAGTCGAAAATGAAAAAGTCGACTTTTGAGTGGTCGCGTGGGTGACACTGGCGAGGTCGAGACAAAAGCAAACGAGGGTCGTTGCTGCTGCAACGACTGGCGGTCGCACAGCGGGAAGATCTCGCGCTCCGGTGCAATCTCGAGCTAGAGACCTCGCACTAACACTCGGCCTCCCGCGACTAGCAAAAATCTTTCACTTTACCTTCTGTTTTCTTCCTCCCCAGCAAATATATATGTAAATGTATCTATACGTATGAACATAACTTTTCTCCGTGAATTTCGATGTGATTTATTTTAAATGTAACTATATTCCTCCGCTGCACAAATATATGATAATTCGTTTTTGTTTCCCGCTTTGTTTCATTCATAATGTTGGTCGCTCTAACCCCCCGCGAATTCCCATCCTTAATGGAATGATTTCAGTACTTTATTGTCTTCCTTCGGAACGTTTTACACAAATTTATAGGGGAAAGTGGACGCATAAAACGTCAAATAACTTCGACTCGAACAGTCTATTAATTCGTTTCCTTCTTTCGGAGATAGCATCGTTCGTTTGGGAGACGTCACATTTATAATCGCGAAGCAGCTTGAAGCATCAGAATCGGTCTCATTAGATACCGAATTATTCAAATTAATTACTTTTCTTTGTATTATAATCGACAAAATATGTCTTTTCATTAATTTTGCTTCCATTTCGTGACTATACAGCTTTTCTCTATAGACGTTCGTACACGATTTTTATACGGTTTAATACATTCTGTGCTTTACTATATCTTTCGGTTTTCCAGTTATGTAATAACCCAATCTACATACGATTTCTCTCGTAATAAATGCATCGAACTATTATTTGTTGAATGTGCAATCATTTTTGTCGTAACATTTCCATCGAATATTACGAAAAAAACTTATAAAATATCGCAGCTCAATCCTCTTTACTTGATCCCGTCGAATTTTTTTTCTCAGTTAGTTTCCGCGCTCACGCGACGAAAGATAAACTTCGTCGGACGCCAAAGTGAATGCGTTATTTTACGAATTATCTTATCTGGCGATTTTTTTCCACTCGACCTTCCTTTTGGACGGTTTCAGGATACACAAGTGGACCATTATACACTTTTTTTATACTCGCACCAAACTCGAGCACATTGTGCGTGTAATACGCTTCGCCTCCTTGCTAACTTACTTTTCGCGGCAGGTGGTGGTAAGATAAGAGGGCTCTGTTCGTCTTCCTCGATCACGCCGCCAGGCTTCGAACAGTTGCGAAAAATATGCGCCATTTAATTATCCAATCTGTGATCGTCTTATTCCAATGACAAATTTTGCTTCAATAGATCTGATTGCCAAGCTCGGTGATGCGACAAATGAATACGTGCGTAAATCAATCTGATATTTAAGGTATCAAGTTCGAAGGATAATTGTCGAAAATATGAATATATAGTGAAATACGTTAAAAAACCAAACATTTTCAATGATTCAAATATTCAAATGCTGAAAATTTAACGAACCGGAGCAATCTGATGTTGGAATACGTTGATACACGAATATCAATATTTATTTATAAATTCGCGTTTTGCGCATTTGAACACTTACATGATGCGAATATAGTTGAGCTTGTGATTGACTTCTCTATACACTGGGATAATTAAATATGCAATCTATTGAATGTATCTGAGTGATCTGTCTAATCACATCAATTCCATGAATTAGTCATTTGGATAGATATTCTGAATAGAAATAGATATTTGGGTGAAATTAGGGTAAATGTATTGGGATATAATGAAGGTTCTGGCTAGCCTATGTATTGTGTTATTGTAAATATTTGAATATATTCGATTAAATTGGAAAATAAGAAAATGTATAATATATATTATATACATGACAATTAGTAAAAAAGCGCAATCATATAGTTGCGTAATCGAATATGCAATGACGAAATATTACGTAACATTTAGTTTTGGGTACGAATCAATCGAATTCTTTCGCGGACAAGCGAAAGATAACGATCTCGCGTAGTAGGGCAGTAAATATTATCGCGAACAATATGATGCAGACGCGAGAAAAACATATTGTCGTGCAAATCAAGTTGGTGGTGCGTAGCGTCGAATTTCGTATCAAATTACATTTTTCGCACGTTATTGTCGTGCGTCCATACACGGTGTCCAATAACTGGATTATGTTTTTGACCGATTCGACGGGTATTAGACAATAGGTATTGATTGCACGCCGATCCGCAGTATACAGCGAGGTGACTAATCCAGAGGGTCGCGCGATCTCTTGTCGGGATCTCCAGGCCGCGGCTTACACCGGATAGACAGGCTTGTAAACTAGCCAGACATCGTTCGAGTATCTCCGAATTCGCCTTCCAAGTTTAGCACGCCATGTTTCGTACATATTAACTTACGTTTGGCCGTCGCAGACGTCGATTCATATTGTTTCGTGCGAGTTTCGACTTTATGAAATTTCGATGATCTCAACTTTGCTCATCTGCTATTAATATTCATTGCCAGGAGGGAACCGATTATTAATCGGGAGAAATTCGATCGTACGCGGTATCATCAATATTCACGATTTACTCACACTATAAAAAGCGTTCTGTTAATTATTTGGGATTAGAGTTCGGTGCTGAAATGAGTCTAGCTTAAGAGGCAGGTTTTGTGGAATCCGACGAGCTATTGATATATTATTCACATCCAAAAAGTGACGAGATCCAATGCGAGAAATTTATTGGCCGCCGAATGGGCAGAATGAGTGGCCGGTTGAGCTGCTGATTTATAACTTAATCGTAGCGTGAAATTTTGTTTCACGTTCGGAGACTACTTTAATTGACACATTTCGAAGCCGCCATAATTAAAAAGTATCGCTGCGCCAAGCCGACAACAAGGATGAATGGATACGAAAATAACGAGATAGTAACGTGAGAAAAACATGCAGAAATGTCGCTTATTGATTGCCAAGATTATGTTTCATTTGAAATTCATTGAATTATTATTATGGAACATCTTGATTTGATCGTAAATCATATCTGTTATGAAAATAACGTTAATAATAATATCAGTAAGTTTATATAATATTCGAAGATATGATTAAAATTACCTACTTTAGAAAGCAAGTATACATTTTGTTCAAACATGTAATGTAAAGTTTTTTTTACAGTTTTTGATGAAAAAGAAAAAACCTTCAACTAACTTAGACGTCTTTTGCATGCCACTTAAAAGGCGCGGCCGAGGACAGTTTTGTTTCTTGAACAAAATCTCGGGTAAAATTTAAATACGGCGAGCCGGCAAAGTTTTATGATTAAAGGATTAATTAACCGGTTAGCCACTCCTAGCACTTTCCCGTGCTTGAAAACTCGAGCCGCGAAGAGGCCTCGAGTATTTCGGTTTGCGCCCGGAGGTATATCTCGCGCGATTTCCGCGCGTCGGATCACAGCAGCCGGCCGACGAGAAAACGACGTCGCTGCCTCGCAATTCGAGCACTCGGCGACGAACGAAACTTTGTAACTCGAGAATTCCGCCCATTCTTTTTGCCTCTACTTCTCTATTCTATTCTGCCGAAGTCTCCTCGTCTTTAAACACAAAGTACGAGCAGACCTAAAATTTTAAATGAAAACGTAATATTTGTTTCTGCCCGCGTAATATTTTTCCCTCGGATGGCTTTGTCTTGAAATAAAATTCGCACAAACGAAATGGAAAGTATAAAAGTAATAAAATGAAATATCATGAAGTCGCATATCAGGAAAAATATAATTGAATGCAACGTCGCTTTGATAATATAAGTAATTGATATTGTACCTTTATAGACTTCCAAAAAAAAACAAACTGTATTCTTTTTAATTACGTAACAACTTTTTTAAAGTACTCTATTATTTGCCTGTTCATTTGTTCAAACTTTAAAGCTAATGAAACTTTTAATTTCAACTCATGGATACAAACGATTTTGACGTCTATTATGGTGTATAGCAGAATTGTACAATTTCTGAATTTGACATTAACATTGTTCGTATAAATGTACCTTTGATAGTAAAACGTTAATTTCCTTGGAACCAGATTGAACTAAGATGTTGAAAACTCACATGAAATAATATGAATCGTCGAATAGCATGTAGTGAAATTTATTATTTATGATGCTTTTTTAAAATAAAGGATCTCTGTGATGTATTATTTCTTCGAGTTTGAAAATCGAAAAATAAAATAAAAGAAAAATACCGCTCAATTTCAAAACTCACATAAGTAAATAAACAAACATATTCTTTTAAAAATACCTTTTTCCTTCTTCGAATAAAATCCTCAAAAAAATATGAAATTGAAAAAATAACTTTTTTCTAGAACAGTGATTTCCTAAAAGTAGAAAAAATATATCCAGGTCAAATTTCCTTTGAAATGATTTCATATGAAGCTTCATCTTTTTGAATTGGCCAACCCTTTTGAACGCTTGTTAGTCGAGTAAATACTTTTGCGTTTGCGTCTACTGTAGCTCTGCTCTTCAATCGGGCAAATGTGGCAAGGTGACGAACACACAGGGTCAAAAGGAAGTGTACTAACAATGCACGACAACGAGTGTGTGACTGCGCAGATCCTAAATAAATAAGCGCCCGATTATGCGCAAAGGCACGATGCACTCGTCAACTAATCGACGCGCATCGTCCATTAGTCAATGAGTTGCTCAGTGTCGATTCCATGGGGTTATTAAAATATGTGCGGAGTAACTGCAATGAGTGCATGCATTGTCACGCTATTCAATAAGATTATTTATGACCAAACGCACGTCGGATGGAACAATCAATAATTTAATCAGATTTCAACTCGGCTGATTGAATAAAAACGCACGCTTCCAACGATACCATTCAGAATGCACGTGTCCGTGCTGCCCGCATTGTTGTCTGTTTATAAAATCATAGAGAAGTCGTGTCAATTCAAAACAGCTCTTGAGCTGTTTGAACGAAGCTTAGGGTGGAGTGATAAAAATAATAAAAAACATCGTCCGTTTAAAAATGCTTTTTTTAATCATGAAACTCATTAAAAATTCTTTATAAAATCTTCTACAACATGCTACACTTATATATTAGTATTATATATCTTATTAGTGCATATTTCAGTGATGTGATGGTATTAAAAATACAAATTATCATGACTCTGCGTTTATTTTGAAAATATAAAATTAATATAGAGAGGAATTGAAATTTTTTTTAAAAAAATGTCACATGTAGGAAAATGATGCGTCAACTTATTTTTTTTTTCTCTAATTTGTACGGAAGAAAGTATGTAGTTGTTTGTTTCAATAATATACATAAGAAAGGCAGATGCACTCAAAAAAGTAACTTTACACCTCGTTTTAGTTCATACAAGTTACACGTCATGAGACATAATGTGCTTTGGAATAAATTAGGCAAAGCGTTGCATATCATGTTATGCATGTTGGTTCGTGCGAGAAGTGTGGTAGAATGATGCTTCGCACCTGGGGAAATAAATTTGAAACTTTAATGCAATATTCTTAAAACTTGATATTATAAGTCTAAGACAGAACTACTTGCACGACAACAAAATTTTAATATCACTTTAACGATATTTCTCCGTCGCAAATTCTTGCGATAAACCATCTAACAAATTTCCAGCGGGAAAGCCCGCAAAAAATGAAACTTTCTACATCACCGCAATAAGTTGAAAAAACACAAATAAAAATAAATTTGCAACGCGGAGTAATTTCAATAAGGCAGTTTTATCATCCACGAAGCTTTGTGAAACCGATCTTTCATAATAAAAGTACACTCACGGATTCCAAAAAATTTTTCACAAACAAAATACACTAACAAAGTCCATTGAAATATTTTTATCTCATTTCAACATATACTCTTCAACCACATATTTCTGTTATTATGCTTCTCTGGTAATCACATTTCTTATATCAGCCATCCATTGTCCAAATTCAATTACATGAATCGTCATCTTAAAGGATAATGCGCGTAAAATTGATGCGTTTCATTTTTTCCACGACATCGGAGCTTGACTTTTCGTCCGTCAAAGATATATGACACTGCGGGAAGGAATTCGGGGCGCCATTCGTTTCACGTGTCACGGGATTGCCTTAATAGAGGAGCGTAAACACAAAGAATCGCACGGCCGGAATAATAGTAGCTTTTCCTCGAAGATGCACAAGGGACAGCACAGCAGATTCGGCACATCAACCATTATATGGGCCATCTCTTGTGCCACTGCTTAGTTGCCAAAAGAGCAAGGATGGAGGGAGTGTACCAACACGACGGTGTGTACACTTTGCTCTCTTAGAGGCGCAGTCGTTACAGACATCTGTTGCTCGCTTTCTTCTTCTTCCCGCAACAAGACATTTGCATAATTATAATCTTGCCCCGGTCTCTCATTCTAAGCTCCGGTGCTTGCGGCCCTCAAGTCGGCCGCGAAACAACTAGTGAGAACAAAACAAAAAGACGAGAAATAAGTGCGCCGCAAAAAGCATCGTCTTTTCATAATGAAACACAGAACTTGAGCCACCGCGGTGAACAAACACGCCCGACGCTTACGCACAGTTGTCCGTACGCATAATCGCGCTACCTATAAACGATACGTAGAGTCAGGATTCGTGTCAAACAACCACAGCGGAAGATTAATTGTTTTCCCTCCGCGTCGGCATTCACTCAAATACCTTTGTCGCAAAAAATGCGAGAATTTTAATTGAACTCAAACTTATTCATTAATAGAGCTCGATCGCCAGAAGTCCTACTTAATTGCGGCTAATTCCATTCAATTCTGTCTAATCAAACTCGCTTCTGACGTTTTTTCAAGTTCTTGTTGGAAATAAATATTGATAGTTTAAGTTTTTCAATTTAAGTTATTCAAGCAGATATGTATGTACTTTGTCATATCGATGTGGGCTACATTTAGCAGAAAAGTAAACAAGAACAACATCTGTGTAATCTAGAGTTTATATAAATCTAAGTACTTAATTGAATTCTGCAACGAATAAATTATCCTCAATAATTTTATATTCCCAGAAAAAAATGTCAAAAAAGATTTTTATTTCTATTAATTTTAAAATCTCAATGAAAAAACCATTTTTGATCACAAAGTGATAAGCTCGTGCTGTTAATTACAACTGACCGTTTGTATCAACTTGGTCTGCTGTAATATGCAAAACAAATCTCCCATCCGGTCGATATTGATATTTGCCAAGTCAAGAGGCAACGTACAATTGGTCCTTTATCTGGCGCTTGTGATTGACCGCGCGAACTTTTTGCTTTGATTTCATTGGTATCAAGATAGCATGTTATTACTCTGTCCGACAGAATTAATACTCGCTAATTTGCATTCCGTAAGACCGATTATTACGGCTCGGTACGTCAATCAAAGTTGACGAACCCAGGCGTGCCGAATAAAGCGGGCTGAGTTGTGCTTTTTGCTTGCAACTGAACGCGCGGTCAAGTGTGAACGCAATTACCAGAGCAACCACCTATGGTAGTGTCAAATAACACGTAATAAGAGAGATCGGCCGGTACTAACGAGCGCTCGCAAAGTTGCCTTTCGTGCAAACGCGTTCATCTTCGGTCATTGATCGCAATCTCTCGTTAACGAGCTCACCGCCGGCTGCGAAAATTTTATCCTTTATTGTACAATGATCCACACTTTCCTCCAATTTCGCGCCAACTGTTCAAGCCAATCAGCTCTCTTTTAACGTGGTTAAAGACTTTAGATTTGCCACAATTCTCGATCACTTACAGCTTGTCAATTTCGTCATTGCATTAAACCTTTTTGCTGGAAAAAATCGCGGTCAAAATATAGTCCATTCAATTGAAATGACATAAATGTAAAACAATATTTATCACCCGATACTTTTAGCTGGTTATGACCCTTTTGTGGCCGCGCCGGAATGCTCGAGTGTCGCAATGTTTTGGATTCCAGCGTGTTCGATTACCAGTTGCAATTGCTGGACGCTAACTCGCAGATCTTTCGGCTCGACTGTGAGTTAAGATCGCGAGTTAATTTAACAGCGACAAAGCAAGTGGATAACGAGCACAACTCAGGCTTTGTGTCATTGATGAAATTATCGGACGATCCCGGTAACGAAACGTTTAGACTAAACATAATAAACATTTACTGGTCGTGCTCGATAATTATCGCGTGTCACTGAATACATCGGAACCGTTAGTTGTGATCGATACAGTGCGCTTATCGGAAACTCACATTGTTAACGCCGCGGAAACTAGTTTGCTTAATAACATCAAGTATACATTTTGCACGGTTATGTTAATGTTCAGTAGAATAAAATTTATCCATTCGATGTTACGAGGAGCGATACTATTATAACCATTTACGTGTTTTTCTTGCCGATGCCCAGGGGTCGCTTTGCATTTAATATGTGATCGTTAGGATAAATTATTTGAATTAACGCCGCTTATGTTTTCAAACGTTACGGTTACGGTTATTGCCGAGTAATTAGACAATTACTGTGTTGGATTCAGGAACATTTTAACAAACTGCAAGTTTAGCAAAAAAATTTTGTTTCGAATTTATAATCGTTAGATATTATGTTTTTATAAGCACAAAATATTATTCCACAGAAAAAATAAATGAAATCATTATGAAGAATAGGAACAATTTAAAAATTCAAAGATGAGTTCGGGCATGAACAATGATATCATTAGTATCTCAGAGTGTGAAATTCAATTACAAATGGGAGGCTAGAGTATCGTAACAATTTTCTTGGTCGCAATTTTTATCATTATATACAGCTATATGATAAAGCATAGAGAAGTGATTGTGCTGTATTGAGATTTTGATTTGCATTAATATGTAATTAATGACATCATAATAAATGACATTTATATTGTTGAACATCAACATTATAAGTACATAATAGAACTGAAACAAAGAAAACATTGTCAAATCAACAATCGATATGTTATACTTGAAACATGACGAACAAAAGTTATTAAACTGGAAAATTGACAAACTGTCGATTATTTCCATAAATATCGAAAAAACAAAGAAGAAAACATTATGAAATATTAAATGTTCATGTGATAAAATAGAACATGAAGTTTCTTGAAAGTATTTAATCATGAAAATTTATTATGATGCTATATCATATTATTACTGCGATGTGTAATGCCACACATCAGGCAAATACGTTCTTATACTGAAACTACGAAATCAGATGATTTGACAAATTGGGCCATATATTTATTTTAATATATTCATACTATGATATCCATAATTTGCTATTCCGGAAACTTTTTATCAGAATATATTATAAATACTACGCACTAGAATATTAATGAAATTCAATAAAATTTTATTCTTATCAGGACGGTACAAAGTTTGCTCAAAAACCTCAAGTGGTTAGCTGGCAACCCCAACTTTTGATAGAGCCGACTAAGAAATAATTTGAACCAATTAGTGCGTCGCCACACGATACTCGCAGTACGCCGAGTATTATACAGGGAGTACGCTAGATTGAATGAGACAGGAAATGAAGCGACAGTGTGGTTTGGCAAATCTTGAGTGCGTCGAAATAATACCGTACATTCAATTGAACTACTAGAGAGTCGCTCGCGCATAAGGTTTATGTAAATAGCGGCCGGTTGCCACGCGACGACATGAAGACGAAGCAGGGATACGAGTACTCGGCTCGGCCTACTATTTGAATGCAAATATTTTTTTTCGCCAACGCGGATAAGGCGCACCATTGGATTCACTGGATCAAAGCGACGCGTATCGCAAACAATTGTTTTACTTCGCGACAGATGTAAAAGTATATTTAAACACGACTTCATAAGTTGCCATGAAACGACTGCTCGGATTGAGAAGCGCGGGTTCTGCAAACATGCGTTTTGTTGACTGATGAACAGGATCTATAGTTAACGGAGGGAACAACGTTAAAATAAAAGCAACTTTACAAAGCGATTTATATTTAAGAAACTTTTCCTTGAAAAACGATCAAGTTCATGGAAATGTACGAGACGGTTTGCGCAAAAACACGTAATTGCTTAATTACTGTCTTTATTGATTCCCCTCTCGCATTATGTGTGAAACGACGTAACAGAGATAATGGACGGCAAAAACTACAGAAAACGAGAAAGTAATTAAAGCCGATGGCCAGTCGCGGTCATTCATTAATATGCAATCAATCGGTATTTTAATTGCACTGTTATGTCTAAGTGATTACATTCATAGATGTCGTATCGGCAATTTTTCACAGTGCTTGATCAAGCCTGATTCGGGTTGTGCCAATATTGCAGAGGTTATTGTAAAATGTAGATCGAAATTCCGAACAAAAAATGTTGGATTGCGAAAAGCCGCTACTCGAAGCGTAACCACCCGAGTTTCATCTCGATATTCATTAACTTCACTGGTCCGCGTCATTTGTCCAGGTGGGGTATTTCGGTAGTGGGCCGTACTATCCAGCGAGTGTGCGAGCCCTGAATAACGAACACTCGACATCTGGCATCATCATCATTCATGCGTGCTGGCAAACTGCGGCCTCGTCGCTTTGGACTTCAATTAACGCATATTTACCCTGCCTCTTCCTTCATCTCGGCTACTCGTCGCTCGTTGCGCTCGTTTTATCTTCGTCGACGAGTTGATCGTTTTTAATTAAAACTTGTACATCCGCGCTCCGGACGGACATCGGCAAACGAGTCCTGTTCATCGCTGCGGGATGGATCTGACCAAACCGACCATTTCATTTATCGCTCTAATCGATCGATAGCCAAGACTTCATCAAAATCAGGCTCAATATCCTTGTCAACCAAACCTGTTTGAGAAAAAAATCTTTGCTGCGTAAAAAGGAACGCAAGAAACAACAAAACGGTTGATGTTCGACTCGTGAGTTTGACAAGTAATTTACATTGACGAGTGCATTAAGCGATTATTCATGTATCGCGTTGATTAAAGGGACCAATTCGGTTCAGTCACTTTTGACGTTTAGAAGCTGCTTAATTGAACGTTTTTTGCGGAAGACACGGATAACCTATAACGCTTAAAAAGTGAAAGATAATTTACGATCAAGAGCATCGTCAAATTAATGAGTAATTAAGGGTATAACGACAGGATGAACTAGCTTTAATTGATGGATCGAGTTGCAGAAACAAGTAGCTCTGTCGAATTCGATGGCTTTTGCCTAAAGATTTACATATCAACATGTTTTGAAAGAAACGCTGTTTCACGGTGATAAGACGATAACAAAATTGGGCTGGATTATTATATAAATGCCTTGACGGGCACTTTTTCGTGGTTGATTTAAAGTTATAGATTCGATCCAAGTGTTTGAGTAGTCGAGAATTACGTCATCAGCCGCGATGCAACATCATCGAATGGAATCCTTTTGTCCAGCCCAATTAATCTCCTTTCTTTGCTGGTGGCACTTCGACGACAGCCGCTCAGTCGATAATGGATCTAGCCGGCTTTCGAGTTCATTCCATACGCATCATTTGACACCCAATAGTTGCGCGAAGCACGACGCGAAAAGCAGAAAATGAGAAAGAGTACGCCGGAAACGTGAAATGGGACAGAAAGAAGAGCGAGCCGGGAAATTCAATAGGCGAAAATCACTGTCATTGTCGAGTATCGGAGAAAATGAGAATTGCTACGGGAAAAATTATTCCCGATTCGCTCTCAACCGAGTCTTTTGATTTGTTTGCTGATTTAATCTCTAGTTCACAACAAAGGTTAAATAATGTATAGCTAGATAAATAAAATGAAATTCATCAATGTAGAACGTTTCGTGTAATGGAAATTTTTTGTTATTTCAGAGACAACTCAGAAATTAATATTCAATAGGTTTAAAATTGATATCAATTCAAATCATCATAATTAAAAAATATTGAATTAATGTGAAAGATTTGTTTCTTTTCTGAGTGTAGCAAAAATATCAAAGGTGATTCCAGGCAATCGATAAACCCAGATTTTAATTTTATAATAATTTCTTTTTTTTAAAACGTGGTAAACTTTAGAGTAACAAAAGTTTTGGACAAAAAAACTACTACACTAACATTGCATGCAACGCACGAATTTCTCATCACGAGAAATGTTAATTTCATATGACTAAACGTTAATATATTGTTGTAGATCCTTTAGTCGAAACTTTTCTTAACATTCTGCTGTAACATGATTCTAAAGTTTCTGTGCCAGAACATTATCCGAATGTAACTTTACTTTTACATAAAAGTCGCTATAAATGTATAAATTGTTATTAATTATGAAATAAATAAAAGTATCATAAACATGTCAGAGATAAAATGAATTTTATGACAATAATTATAACAAATTAAAAATAAAACTGTTTGACGTAACTGCAAATTTGGACTATTCATCTTGAAGTAGTAGAAGAAATCACTTCATAATTAATAAAATAATAATATACATGATTGTTTTCTTTTTAGCGTTATATTAAAGCCCAATATAATATTTTTCTGTTTTTTATATGAGTTCGAGCGAAGGCATTGTACGTTCATCATAGTTCCCCATTCTTTATTATTTGTTTCAGTGATAATGTTGGCGCTTTGTGTTATTTATGGTCGGATTATTTTGGCACGCCTTACATCCACACGAATTTATACATATAGATATATATGTTGGGGTCTTTCGCAACTAGCCAGGGTCAGTGCGAAATAATGAAGGTCTCGATACGTCTTGACAGCGGGAAATTCCATCTCAGTTGGAATAAGTTGACTTTTTTCTAGCTTTCCACGCACAGTTCCTCGGACAACGTGAAAAGCTCTGCTGTGAACTTTCCGGCCCGTTTGCTATCTCGGCCCGAATCAAGAAGACTATTTATTCTCCGATCAGCTAACTTTACGACGCGTCATCGACGACGACCCTTTCGTAGTTTTTCTTTGGCTTACTCCTCTACTCTAGAAAATTACAGACTAAGAAGTTAAGCCCAAGGAACAGAGTAAGAAAAAACGAGAAAACTTTAAAGCTCTTAAGGATAAACATTACTGCTGCTGATCAGTTAAGCAGAGAAATCAGTCCAATTGAAATTTTGAATACTATTTAAAATAAAAGGAAAATTCCACCCTTAATTCTGCATTTCGTTATAACATCGTCATGAACTGAGAAAGAATTTTATTTCAAATAATATAGACGCTCTGAAATTAATTGCTGGTATCGTTGAAGCGTGGTTCAGTAGCGCAAGTTATGAGGTATTTCACGGAGCATTAGCTGTCGTTCAGAAATCGGCCTAGTGGCGCGTTAGTGTCTCGTCACTTTGAGATCGGTTTCGACTCGCGCTACGAAATCACCGCAGGGGTTAATATTCAGATCTTAAAGGGTCGCCGAACGCCGACATTTACTTTGCCCGTGATAGTTAATTTCTCTTGTCCAAACAATAATGATTCCGAGTGACATAACCCGAGGCGTGGGGAAGCGAGGGTGAAAACGCAAGGGAGTAGTCCGAGCTGTCCGAATTGGTCCTGCTACTGGCAGTCACATTTCCAGCTCCCGCATAAACTGGCTCTCTACATTCGTTGCCTCCCTTTCGCTGCCAAATGCCACTACACGATAATAACCTTTCTTTTTAACTCAAAGATACGACCTTCAATTTACTTGAATGACGTCATATAAATATCTCCAAATATGTTTAAACCAAATTTATCCACCAGACAATTAATCGAGAGTACGAAAATAGAATTCAAAAACAATAAAGATGAAGATAAAGAAATGATAAAATAAGTTGTTTAGAGAGTATCAAAGTGGCTCGCCATTTAATTAATAGCTGCCTTATCGCCTGATAAACTCTGGATTTTGCGTTTCTAATTTAACCGCGCAATTCTTGTCTGTCAGCAGGCCTTTGATCTGCGGTACAACTGAAACACAGCACTCCTTCAGCAGACGCATCGCGTAGGCGTGGAAATCGTCGTAATAAATGTGACCATGAGTCACGGTAGCTGCACAAAAATGAACCTGATAAAACAGACATCAGCTTATGAACATCCGCGTGACCAATTAAATGACGACACGCATTAAGTGCGACATCCGCTGAAACTTTCGTCATAGTCTGACATGCGAAGAAAATCTCATTACGTGATTGCAAAAGTTCGATCCTGATAGAAAACTAAGGTGAAAAAATGAAACAGTGACGCATCTTATTGCGATGTCAACCAATCGTAGCGACTCCTCACGAACCAAAAGTTTGCGATCAATTTTCTGGCGCCGCGCACTTGGCGCTATACTTTTAATTCCCCGAGAAACGACGACGACGACGACGAAACGGAAGGGAAGGGAGGTATCCCGTGGTTATCAGGCAACCACAAATGACAAAACTTGGAATTTACAGTTGAGATAAGAAGAACGTTACCGTCCTTATTTCGACACCCTAGCGGCGCGACTTCATTTCCCTACTGGTGATTGGAAAAACGGCAAAAGTCGCGAACGAAATGAAAGTCGTGATAAACTTGGCGTTGACGCAATTTGTAAGCTATTTTTTGTCATCTTGATTAGCCGGGTGTTTGGTTGATCGAAACGTAATTCATCACCAACTGTGTAAAGATTCGTTTTTTTCAAATACAAAACTCATTTTCGCGCGCTTTGTGAAAGTTATTAACGATACTAAAAAAGCCATTAATAGATCCAGGGATCAACTCGCGGTTCTCGTAAATGTAGTTTCTCTATGATTTGCATAAACAATATAGACTTTCACTGTTACTCAATTTTTGTATGCTTTTATGCGAAATACAATAATTGCGAAATGAAAGGTAATATTTGTATTCGAAAAATTCATCACTTGTCAGCCGAACATGTTTGGCATTTAATTTTTAATGAATAATCATGATTGTTTGTTTCTGTTAAAATTAAAGCTTCAGTAAATAGAATGTATTCGGTCTTTCAATATTTTCATTTTCCTGTTGCAACTTTTTATTCATTTGTCATCGTATATTTTTTGTCATCGATTATATACAGAGTGATAAAGATCTATGATATAAAGCGAACAAAGAGATTCATTGAATGGAAAAATTAATTAATCGGAGTGACCTAATTACAGTGCCGTTTACACAGTTACATTTTTGAAAAAATGATTGCAATTTCGGGATTAAAAGTTACATTCAACGAAGTTGTAAACAAACCAAATAGTGAACACGACTATACTTTCCGTCCAACGCGTTAATCTTTTCCTGTCATTTTTTCATATGCCGGAAAACGATAGTAGAAGAATTAGAAATTACCTGGTATTTCATAACAGGGTTTGAAGTAAAATTTTCAGCTTCTTTAGCTCGCAGACATCGAATCCATCATAATTCTAAAACAAACACATTGAACGTCATTTCAAACAATTTCATTTGGAAAATTGTAGATTTGTTACATAGAACAAATTCATATTTATTAGCAATTTGGTCAACTTGTATCGGATTAGTTTACACGAACTGTTGAAAATATTCAGGTCATTTGACACATAGTTGTAATAGCGATACGACTTTCGCTACTGTCCAAACTTAATCTTACTTGCATTTCTGACTATGACTGTGATGTGCGTGTGCCGAGCTAATTAACGCTTGAAAACTGAACCACTGTGGCATAAATAACGGCCTTTCCGGGTCGTTTATCGTTAGAGGTTTCGCGTTATCTATTTCGTGTTCCCTAAATATCTGCGTATAAGCGCACACCGACCATTTCATCAGATAGTGCGGTGGAAATCGCACACAATGCAGCCAAAAATGATCAAAGGCTTGTCGATTACGTACATTTATGGCAAACAAATATGTTTTTCAGCTCTGTGGATAAACATATATATCTCGGATTTATCATATTTTGTTAAATCTAGTAGCAGAATTGGTGATCAGTGATATGATATACCGAGTAAATATTTATTTAAATACGAAATTTAGATCTAATTCAAATAATCGAATATTGAATAATGATTACAAATGAAATTCTATTTACATCATACGAACTTAATGACTGTACTCTGATGTATTTCAACTAAAGTTGATATGATGCGAGAACAGTTCGAAATTTTGCCAAAACTTGGACGTAATTACTCGCGTAACCCGGAGTAAACTCTCCCTTAGCTTCAGCATACAGTTATCTCGGTTCTGCAGCTGCAGCTACAATAAGGGGCACGAAATTGCTGCAGCTTCCTTCACTGGCTAATCAGCTGCAGGCTTCAGACCTGAGATAAGGCTTCGAGTCCAGTCGTTGTTAAAATTACAATATTCGCGTACACTTAATTCGTTTAACCATTATCAATACTGTAAGTGATACTGCATTAACGAAAAAGGCTCAATGGACACCGGGTTGTTTTTTCTGGCACTCAATCCCTTAAGTATAAATATAGATATAAGTTCAAATTCTCGTTTACATCGTTATTTCGTCCCTGCCCAGGGATCGTATCGTTCACAGAAAAACTGAATTAAATAATTCCTAAACAGCAATCGGAAGTTATGTCAAGTTTACTCAGACACGTTATTTTCAGATAACTTTCTCGACTTGTTAAATCCGCTTCGTACGCTGCCTGAATATTTTTGCTCGCGCAATACTCAAAACTTTTCTGATCAAAGTATGGAATCATTTGAGTATGCAAATAAGCACTGTTGCGACGGACTAACGAATTTGTTCGTCGAAACTACAATCGAACAGCATGGGAAGATTGCTTGATTGTTCCCCGCAGTTTCTTTAATGGGCCTAATATTTTTCGTCCGAGTTTAATACCCTAGACTTCGAGCTATTCATATATCTCATTTATATGCACAAATAAATAAGCTTAACCCAATTTTCTTCATCACTGTCACTTATAAAGATATTATCTCCGGACATTAAACGTCCTGTGAAATGAAGATTACAAATTAGTAATACATTAAGCTATTAGGAACATAAGTGATCTGACTCAGCGCAATGCGTGATTAATGCTACGTGCATTTCAAATCACAGTAGCGATACAGATGTTTCTAAATGGCATGTCCAAATCTGGACATCTTAACATGTTAATTATTTATAGTTGGACCGACGTTGTTGCACTAATGATGTTTAGTCTAACAATATTCCGACTTCGGAAATCGGAATATTGTTAGGCATTTCTCTTTGTTGCTTCATTGTTGTTTGTGTTTGCGCGCTACGTCGATAATGCGTCTAAAGATGAGATTAATCCAAACTGTATAATCGACTTGACCTACGCTCCCTTAGTGCTTGGCAGCCTACGTTTAACGATCGATCGGCCCGTTCACCGGTTCATCATTAATCAAAATCCAGGTACGCAGGTGTTCAAACGACCTGACGGATAGACGGATGGACCGATCCAAATGTCAGATCACCTATTATCAATATTTTCCCAAAATTCATTTCACGGGAACACATGGCTATTTTATTTACTCACGGAAAATGAAATTTCAATTTCCGGCCAGACAAACAAATATTCAATGAGGATAGTTGAAAAATTACCGCTGAGAGTTGCGTCGAATTGATTTAATTTTCGTTTGATAGCTCGAAATCAATTTCCCGATTCACGTTTCACGATATTGCGGGACATTGCATTCGCGGACTGTAAAATGCAGACACTCGATGTAAATGTCTATTGTCAGATAATGAAATCAATTTTCTTATAGATACAATTTTACGAGAGCGATCGTTCGTCTTTGGGATTGGCTAATTAAAAGCGCTACTACATTTCATGACGATGTTTGCCGGGAAATTCTGTTAGGACACTCACCAGAATGATAGTTCGAGCCATATTTTTCGCCACGCTGCTTATGGATTCCGGACGATAATAAAAGTCGCTCTTCAAAAGACGTTAGCAGTGGAGTAATTGGAAAGGACAAATTATCGATTGGGCGTCTTGCCTCCCGACGCGAAACGTTATCTTGTTACACAATGATCCGGGCCGTCTTTTGCGCGACGGCAAATTAATATCCCGTCGCGAATTCATATTTCCAGATTCAATTCTGACTTGCTGCTGAATTACGATGTCAAAGATCTACTCCCGGTCGGATATCTCGTTTTCATTTATCTACCAACGCGACGGTATTTTAAAGAAATCATTTTTCTATTTAGGCATTTGTCCCTGTAAATAAATCCGCGACAGCTCGTTTTGAAGCAAAAGACTTTTTTCTTTGTTGATATGACTAGCAAATAATATAACCGCTGGCAGATTTATAATGAAAAGTTCATTGCACTCACGACTTCCTTGTCGGACTCATTTATTTGTCATTGATAAGACTAGCATGTTCATGTGATAAATATTTAACGAATTGCACATCACCAAGATTCACTGAAAAACTGAATGCAGCTACAAATTCAATTTTTTTCTGCGCATCTTGTACTATTCATTAAGACAATTGTTGGGATACAATTTTTTTCCGAGTGAAGCAAAAATTGTGTGTTATATATTGCAACTCTTGGAAATTCTATGTTAAAATATGATATTCATCAACTTTCTTTCAATCAGTGCGCAGCAGATTTTATTTTTGTGCATGTTTTCACGCATTGTTGGTTCTCCATGACAGAGTTTCGAATTCGACACTGAACAACTGGGACAATGGAACCAATTGTGTGTATGATTCCCAACGCGTAAAACCGAGGTTTCAATTATGCCTCGTTAGGCCGACAGATGGGTATAATGGCAGCGCTTGAGATCCTGAGCATGGTCGCGTACAACAGCCCAAATTTCTGATTCCTCTTCGTTGTCACTGGTCTAATATTCTGTTGGCACGCATTCGAAACTTATTTCATTAGCAGCTCTCATATGCTACTTATTCTACGTAAATTTATCAACTTAAGCGAAAACGACCGTGGCGGAAAGTTACAAACTGCCGTGCGGTTTCGGTATCGAATGTTGATAGACAGAAAAGAGTTGTGATAGATAATTCACGTTCGAATATTGTCAATGATTGTTTTAGCGAGCAACGGTTTCTACTTTTTTCTATATATGGTTATCAAAAAGGTTTAGTCTGCGATTCCATGGTTTAGTAATCGACTCATTGCCAAAGCTCGACGGGAATTTTTTTTAAGCCGTTGATATTCCGTTCGCGTCGGAATCAATTTGTATAAAAAGATCAGATCGCGCTGCACTTTGCTCGCTCGATATTCAATACATAGTTTTGCCTTTATCCTCTCCCAGCGAAGCTTTGGGCTTTTCTCCTGCAATATCTATCGCTAAGTAGCGATTCAACAGTAAGTCGCGGAAGAACAATAAAATCCGATGCAAACGGAGACGAAAAGCAAGCGATTTTCGGCGCAAGTCGTTGTCATGGTGACGAAGCGTTTGTCATCCGAGAGTAAAGAGAAATGTAAATTGTGAATAGTAGCGCGGAGCTACAGGTTGAGGCCGTGTTGTCGCGAATGAAAATAAATTTCGCCTCATCGCAATGGCATTATCGCTGTGCAGGCAGAATCTTTTACTTCATAGAGAAATGCCTTTTGCTTGCCTTTTCAAACTTGTACCCCTTTCGTTGTCCATGATACGAAACATTTTATGCATAAAATTTAAGTTCACATCACAAATACTATATCTTAATTGAATCCCAAAAACCTATTCGATACTGCTGCCGCATGTAATCGCAAAATTGTGAAGTTTGCAAGTTTTTTAAAGAAATCAGAATATTGAAAAAAAGAACTATAACTTCATATTATAAGGTATAACGATCGCGATAAAGTATATATTTTGCCAAAAGAAAATATTTACAAAACATATGATTTATATATAAAATGTTAAAATATACTATAGTATCTTTTGTTGTGCATATAATAGTTCATTTTGTTCAATGGGTTGAATTTGTTTATCGAAAGTCGGAAGAAACATGCTTAAAGCAGAAAATGAATGTATATTTTTAATAGAAAATGTCTATCACTGCTTATAATTGAACGTTATTTTTCTTGCATTCTTGAAAAACCAGAACTGCTTTTTTAGATACGCATAGAATAAATGTACATTTTGAGCCAAGATAAGTGTAAATGGAACCTGTCATCTGAGTATGAAATTTACGGTTCAAGTCAAACGATATATTTGTCTCACTACAATTCAAAGTACAAAATCCTTCTAGAAAGAGAAACAGCGTTTAGATACGTATTTTACTCGCGTTAAAAATTTGTATTGCATGCAACATGAAAAAAATTACTGGATAGAAAATAAGACCATGAATGTGAGCCTTATAATTACAGACGATTGCTAAGCCAGTGTCAATGATATGCCAAACATCTCAAAGTTCACATTGTTTTTTAATATAAACGCAGAATGATAAAGATCATTTATTAGCAACAGTTATATACAACTTCTGTGATTACCACTGACATTTTTTATGTTAACTTCAACGAACCTTGCCTTGAAGCATAGAGTGGTATTCCTCGAAACGATCGCAAACCACTATCATCTATCTATGTTTGCAGAAGTATCGATGTAGGTGGCATTGAGATGTGTATTGATACAGTTTTCAGTTTTGCCGTGACCAGGATACGTGAAAAGGGCTCACAAGCTAGGAAAAGTATAAATCGTGTAATATCGATTCAGCACTTGTACTGTCGGGACATATTGTAATTAATGATATTTCACTCTACCCTTGTAATTAATTGCCTCTAAGCGATTGCTCTGATCTTAATAGAGAAAACGTCAAGAACAATCGCGAAGCCAAATTTCGTTCAATCAGCGGATTGCATTTGCTTTAGACACGTCACGAATCGGTTAATCACACCGGAGGAGACCGCAAATATTTCGTCGTTATTTGTCGCCAAGTGCTACTCACCCGGCTACATTTTAAATTCAGCTTCTGACAACGTAGTTTGTGAACTGCCGGCAAAACCTCTGGCATGTGTCTCGTCTGCGAGTCACACAGACATTGTTATACCTCCAAGCTCAAGATTCATATCTACGTGACCTTGCGCCGAAAATTCCACTCCGCCAACAATTTACGGAAGGGTGGCAGAATTCATAATCAAGACGCTAGCATGAAAACTATTTGAAACATCTATTGAAAATTGTTGCAAAAATTAGCTAACATGTAATTTCATCGAAATGAACTGACGCGTCACGATGCAAAAGTTTCGCACATTCTATGTCAGGCTTCTAATTAGCCGACAGGATGCGATTCGTGTGACTACGGTCCGAGGCGTTGAGCGAAATGGGCTTTCTGTCTTTTGCACGTGCACCCATCTGTCTGCAAAAAGTGAGGGATAAATGCTCGTCACGTGCCCGTGCGACGTGTGTACGACTGCCGATGAAACTTCTGGGAGGTTCTCTATTGTCGACGAGTATAAGGCCCCGATAGATATCGCTTATGTGACAGGAAGAGTTCGCGTGTCCCGTCAAACGCTACGTTTCCGCTTAACTGACTTTTAATCGATGAATATTGATTGGGAAAAGGCTCATCAAATGCATGACAATGACGGGATACTCGATAATAACTCGTTTTTCGATTAGTTGGTTGAACAAAAATTCATGTCGGTCGATATTTTATCGTTTTTGCGAATGACTCGTGGTCTCTAGAATGTTAGACTAATTGAATAATGAAATAAACTCGATATATCTTTGTCTTGTTCACAAAAGAATCTCCAGTCTTGATCGAAAAGTTTAGCAACACCATTGATGTTAATAGTGTGCACATCTTCGTCACATCGTAAACTCTCTGGTGATATTGTTTGCTCGCATTACAGAAACCCGTTTCTACTGTTTTATCGCAGTTCGCAAACAAGATGTTCTTGGCATTACGTGTCATGACGATTAGTTTTTATGATAGTGTTAAGAAATTCGTTGTCATTCTTATTGTTCGTGAGTTCGTAGCTCGGAAATGCAATTCAACTTATTGGTGGTTCCACGAAGTTCTGTACACATCACAAAAATTAAATCAGATCCTATCATCTTGTAAGATTGTTTAAAAAACTTTTTACGTAAGATAATAATGCCTCGAATGATTTAAAATGAGAAACTTGCAGTTATTTCAAATCAAAACAGATCTTTTCTCATTTCTTGTCAAAATTATTTAGGATTTTATAATTAAATAATTAAATTAAATTATAAATTTTGTAGGGTTTTGTGAGATTACTTTACATTGAGAATGTATATTTTATGACTATTTATATATTTCAGTTGTTAATAATTAATTTTTATTGCAACCCTTGTTAATGGTGTAATTATGTTACATAACAATTTTTAGATTCAATCTTCATTTTACATTAAATATATTTTGGAAAATATAGATTCTAGAATCAAAACAAAAATGCGTCGTACGTGATTCATGACATATCCATATTTTATTCAGTTTTATTTCAGAAAATTTAAATTGAATCAAATATTGAAATATGACAATAAACAAATAGAATTCTAAAATTGCAAGTTTAATTAATTTATTGACAATAGAATAATTGTCAAACGAGTCCTATTTTTAGATGTTATTTTCTGCGTTATTTAATGTCACATTAACCCTATTCTTAATTTGGTTTGTTTCATTTAAGTAATGGAAGAAACAAAAATGTTTCTCTAGGGCAGAATTTGCTCGAATTACGTGTTATCGAGAACTAACAAGCCAAGTTATGCTAGTGCCAGCCCAGAAAAACCCTTCAATTAAGAAAGTAGTTCGAGTGCCTAAAAAAGCGCTGATATCGCACCGCGTTTTGCAACCGCAGGAGATATTGTGTGCTTCCAGTAATACTCATGTTTATGGCTTGCGCGCAATATTTTGCGCGTTGGCGTGCGAGCTGGTTGCTGTTGCACAGCATTCTCTCTCGCTTTCTCTCTTCCGATTCAAGTAGACCATTCCAAACGATCTGACTAACGACACGAGCTAATAGGATTTCCACTCTGATATAGAACCTAAACTAAAACCCTACAACAACTTCGCAATCTTGTAATTGAGGCTATTGTTTTTCGACTGGATATTCCTTGGATCTTCAACAGACGACTTTAAACTAAAAGGACACTCGGATTACGTTCTCATTATCTAAAACGAATTTGTTCTTAATTTTATAATAATAATTTTTGATTCATCTCAATTTCAAAGACCTGCAACCAATAAAAGTTGTTCTTATGTTATTCGGAAGTGATATCGAATTTCTCAATAATTATTCCGATATCAAATTTAACGTTACTAAATTATTTAAAGTTGTTATGACAGTGTATTACGTATAATAACTAATTGATATAATTATCAAGATTCATTTAATTGAAATAGAGAACTGAATTGTTGAATTTTATTAAAATTAAAAATACTTATACCAAATATTGACAGTCCACGTGATGTATTCATATCATTTAAATATACACTTTAAATTAATTTTTGTTTGCTGCTTTTACATATATACATCCAACTTCATGTCAACTGCTGTATAAAACTTCATTAAAAACGAAAAAACGTCAAGATAACACACTTCCGGAATTGACAGGTCTATTAACTAGTATTCAAAGTATCTTTTTCCCAAAAGTTGAAGTAAAAAGGGGTATACAATTTCGTAGCTAACAAAGATGGAAGTTCGTTTTTAATGCCACAATACAAAATAAAATGAATAATTTAACGTATAGTCTTATCGAGACCTATTCCGTTCGTTTTTCATGATCATCGTCTGTTTTCACCAGAGAAACGCACGCAGTAAATTAAGAACGAAAGCATTCTGTGCGCGTTTTCTTAAGTCCGTTTTACCGAATCGGTAAATAATTGAATCTAGTCATATAAACTTAATGGAAATTCGGCCCGGTGATAAAAAAGAGGAGTTTTCCTGCTCAGCGCATTACATAACCAAAGGCGCCAAGTTTTCCCCTCCACTTCGTATGAGCGCAGTAAAATTCCGACATGATTCTGGTCACGTCCTGGACACGCTTTCTGACCAAAAAAATCCTCCACCTCCATCGCTTTTTCAGTCTCACATCTTTCTTTGCAACTAACTTTTTACTTTTTTCGTAGAAACCCGACCGGTCTGATTGTTACTGTGCCATACATATCACCACACCCTGAGTATATACGCTAACACCGCGAGGCACGTGCCCCGACCGTTATGACTTTCTTCGCAGCCAAATTCAATTTACTGTGGGACGTTTCTCCCCTCGCCGACTCTGGTTATGGTTCCCAGGACGACTGTGTGCTCTTAATATATGGATTCGACATCGAAGACGTAACGTAAAGGGCTGCCATCTAGCATTGAAAATCGAAATTATTAGCAGGTGGTCGGAACCCTGGTATAAAAAATGACGTTTTTCGCGAGCCCCCTAAGTTTTTTTCGACCCCCTGAACACATGGCACAGTTGAACAAATACTTCTTCTGAAGGGATCCGCTTGATTTGTCAGCAACTACAATGACGAGGATCCGCATTCGATTGCTGATCTCGACAGTCCCTTTTTAGGCTATATTGTGCAGTCCAACAGGGCTCATTAATTTCGACTTTATTTCCTAACTGACCTTTTCTCGGATTTCGGCGACATGTTCATTTAACAATGCTTCGTTTTCGAATGGTTATAACCATTCGTAATTCAAAATTGCTCCGCCTGTAAATTCTTACAGAGAAGTATAATTCGCGTGTAAATAGAAAGGGACATTTTTCTCAGGAGAAAAAAACACGGAACTTTTATGAGTTTCTTTGTCCTGAAGCGGATCCCTCTTCGATTTAAATTTCAAGATTTACACTTTCAATGCATTTTAATGCGCTGCGCCGATAAGCCTCGGCTGGGTTTAAATTGCAGAATCGTTTGCTGCTTGAGTTCGTGATCGACTACAGCTGAGCAAACAACAACTGCCAAATTAAGGATGCGCCGTTTGAACGCTTTGAATAACTGTTTATACCAACGTGAGATTTGTATACAGCATTAAACTTGTGAATAATTCTTTAATTGAACTATAAACAATCCAATTGATAATTCGTCGAATTGCTTTTAGCTTGAAATTTGTAAAGTAATTTCATTACTGTGTTAGAATGAATGAACAACTTCAAATGAATTCTGTTTTATTCATTGTTTTGTAACTTTTCACATGCCTTTCAACATATTTCTAAATCAATAACCACACAAATCGCAGCGATATGTCAATTATCTGAGTGGTTATTATTCAGTAGTTCGAGTACCCTCAAAGTAAGCAATTAATTATTAAGTAAGATTAAATCTTTGCGGAGGTAGCGTCTGGGATTGTGCAAGTGTCGTGACACGGCTCATCGAGTTCGAAATTGCGTGGAGGGAACGATGTAATGTAGAATTGCAAAGACGTTACAGGAGTCTGTGAATGGAAGAGAACGATCTGACGAGCGGAAGCTCGCCTACATCGTGCAAGGCTGCAAGTACTCTTAGGTCGCGGGACTAACAATTCATGCACGTACACTTAACCGCGCCATTGCACCGGACTCTTAAACCTACTCATACTTGAAGCCATGAATCTGGCGCTATCAGCACGTGCCTTCTGTTATTTTAAGCCTCCATCAAATCAGCGAACGTCATTCCTCTTGAGAGAAGTTCATTGATGCATAATCCTAACATCCATTTACAACAAAAACTTAGAACAATGCCAAAAAAACGGTCCCTATCAAATTTTACTATATTCTCATTTTTTATCTTCGTCAAAACTATTATCTCAAAGTTTTTTTAAAAGTTTTCATCAGCCATCTCACAATAAAAGAAGTGTACTTTTGCAAGTATCATTTTTCGCGATTCTGAGAACAGCATTCGCGGAATGCTTTCGAAACTCGGTCGGGTGTTGAACTTTTTATCTCAGCAGCAATTGATGTTAATTGCGCGCATGAAGTAACGACTGCCTATAACTTGGAAGCATCGACCTCATCGGCTTGTGTGAAGTTTATACACTTATGTTTCAATTCGCGGGCCCTGAATGAACGCTGGCTTGCACATGACGTGCACAATACTGACCCTCAGAGATAATCATTGACTGCGCCACTCGTGCATTATTGAGAAAAATGGCAAGGGGTAGCGCGAAGACTTTCGACAGGATCAATGGAAATGCTCTGCACGTACCAACCGACAACCTACACGTTATTCACCTAAGCCGGACTGTTAATAATAAGTCGCATAAATCACAGCACTATTCACATCTTTATTGCTCTATTAAACGGGACAGCTGGTGCTCATCCTGGGAGCCACCCAGCGCTTTGAGCTACACACATATACCGATATTGTTTGGCGAACATTTGTTTACTTCTACTCATTTAATTATTATCGAGGTAACCCTAGTGACGAAACAATCAACTCGCAGTATAGATAGCGAAACGAAGTTTCGCTAAGCATCGGTGCAAGTGGTTACGTTCTCGCCGTCGCCATGGCGATTCCTGTTAAACAGATCAACGAGTTTCCTCTTCCAGGGAGAAAGAAATGATTGCCGTTGATATATTGTTTGTAGAAAGCCGTTTAACGAGGGATTCTATCGAGTGGCGTCTTGGAGTGATTTATCGTCGCGACCAATTTAGATTTTGATACATCGGGCCGGCAGCGAATCGATACTCCAAGTACCTTTTTACAAGCGCTTTGTGCAACCAGATGCGCACGCGGTCATTGGGGAACGTGGTGAAGCAGTATCGGAAAGCACCCGAATGATTTGCACGCTCCACTAATCTATCATGGAATAGTGATTGGTTCTTTTTATCGGGTTAATAAAAGTGTATTTACGAGAGCAGCTCAATTACGACTGACTTATGAGACATTAAAATTGATTTCACATTGACTCACTGAGTTCATTTTGTAGAATATTTCTCTAGTTATGTATGTTGATGTATATATACATGTGTATGTGTGTGCACAAAATGATGGCCGCTCATGAAATCGAAAATGTTCGCCGCTTAAATTGTGTATAAAATTCATGGTTTGGTAACAGAACAGACGCTGAGTATGTGAAATTTGGGCAGATGCGATCTCTCATGCTGCCGAGAGGGCTCGCCCTGGCCAAGACGAGAAATCGATCGCGGGTACATCTCACGATTAGAAAAGTCTAGATACGAGTTGTGCACGCAGCGAATGTATCCCATGGGCTCTGCGTGAAACGGGTTCGCCCGTTTTTTATGTCCGTCGGATTTATCTTGCTCGCCGTTTACAACGACTATCAGCCGGAAGTGGAGAAAAGGCTTTCGGAACAGGGGAGCGACTAGAACGAGCCAATGTCGTCGCTAAACGCGTGTACATTTTGAATTGATAAATAAGCTAAAAGTACACGCGCAGAGTAGCGACAATGTGAAGCCTACGGGGTTGTCGAATGGAGCAGTAGGCCGTGCATAATGCGAGCAGCTGAGTAAGACCGGAGCCCGAGGGACTGTGAAAAAACGCGTGCTTTCATTGTATGCGGCCAATTTTAAAGAGAGAGAGAGAGAGAGAGAGAGAGAGAGAGAGAGCGAGAGAGAGAGAGAGAGAGAGAGAGAGGGAGAGAGACAATGGCGTTGTGTCAGTCTGGCTTCTTCGACCGACGCGCACGCCGCAACATGTCACAGACAAGTAGTTCACTTCCACGCTCCCCCTCCATGTATTCTCCACTCCCCCCAATGAGAGATGGTTTTTTACTCGATCGGACGAGCACACGTCTCCACTCCC
>JABFQD010000272.1:0-30320 GCA_022817045.1 Psix sp. ZL-2020
AGTCCGGGAAAGATAATTGGAATTTTAATGTATCAGATGAAATCGCAATGAAACATTCATTTTAAAAATAAAAACTGATCATTTTATAATAATAATTTTATTTAAAAAAAAAACTTCGCAAAACGAAGTCACTTTAATTGCATATGACATGAAATTATAATAAAAGATTATATTTTCTCATTACATAAATTCAATTTCGTTTAAAAAAGAAAAGTTATTTAAGTTTAACGTAGAATAAAGTGAGTTTGTTCACTGCGCATCTTGTTTTAAAAATAATCATAATACTTTGCAAATCTATTTAAAAGTTCGTCAAACCTTTCTGAATTGTTAATGTAACTATTCAATATGAATAATATTATTAGCAATCCAATATCTGTATTTATATTTTTTCTTTCATCTATAATGATATAATACTTCAATAAAATATTTCGTGAATATATACATTTCAAAGAATAAAAGAATTTAAAAATCATTCAGTTTCTACATGAGAAACCTGTTAAACAAAACTAATTTAAATATAATCATAAAAAAAGAAAAAAATAGATATTTGTAAGTTTCGATATGAAAATCATTTGGAACATCAATGATTATCGCGCTTCGTTATGAACTAGGCCGTTTTCTACAATAACAAGTTTCCAGTCGAGCTCGTGTGAATTCACTTTGCAAGAAAAGACACCTTCAGCTGGCACATCTGGCTCATAAACTTACATCGAGGCTTCATTAAAGTCGTGGACACACATGCGTAATTACTTGGTCGAGCGAGCGTGCTATCAAAAAATTCAAATCACGTAAATAAATAATCCGCGTCCTCGCAAATGAGCTTCCATTTGTTTCCGGTCGTGTAACGCGACGCAAAACTTTTCTTTTGCCAAATCAAACATTATCGCAGAAATGTTCGCGTTATTAATAATATTTCAAGTCCTGGCGTATCTTGTCTCTCGGGGCGAAGACAAACTATTGAATAAATTTGAGAAATTCGATACAGCGAGGAGACAGACGAACGCAGAGTTCCGTGAATCAAGCCTGGAGGAAACGTTTGTCAGCTAAACTCCGGGGTGAAGTCAGAATCAGATAAAGTCGTTTTCGTATCCGAGCGCAGACGAATTCAGACTTACGTTGACACGAGACAAGTGCTCGCGGTTTTCGTTTCACGCGACAGTAATCGCGATAATTTATCGAACGCTTCGGAGACATAAAGGTCGCGCACACTTGACGAGTCAATTTTCGCTCGCCGCAGGTGAGCTTCTAAAACCGATTTTATTTTTAAAATAAAAAAGTGTATAACAGTATATAACTGTAATTTAAGTAAGGTTTTTATATATTTTTTTTAATTGAAACACTGTAAATGCCTCTAGTAAAACGAAACATATTTTGATTTGATATTTCCAATACATTTTCGGGTCAAAATATATCTAGAATATATATTTCGTTTCATTACAGTCATACATGTATCTCAGTAAAACCTTTTACAGTAATTAAAGTGACATCAAACAATTTTTGAAAATAAACGAGATGCATATTTCCTCATACTTGATGTATAACATTTTTGTCATGTTTTAATAAGCTTTATTTTATTTTCATTATATTAATATTAATTTCATTATTATTATATTATTTATCTTTACATTATTAGACAAATACTCATGTGCTGCCTAAAATCTTACATTAAATTAGGAGTATATAAGGAATATAGGATGTATATTCTTAATTTATTATATATAAACTACTGACAAAAAGCTTTCTAGACGAAATCGAAATTTGAGCTTTTTATGAATCACGTATATACCCTATATATCATAATTAATGTTTAGCATACATATATATAGCTCATACATGACATATACGAGGAACCATATAAATAATTACTTGGATTATCACATATAATTTTCCCTGAGCGCCAAGTATAGATTTTCGATATGCACGTAATTTATGCGAATTTGAACTGTGTTGGAAGAAAAAAGCTTTTAAGTAGTCGCCAAGTTTAATCGTCACTATAAGCAGCCGGTACAAAGTTTGTCGTATATATAGACTTTTGTTGGCTTTTATAGAAACGCTAAAGCCTTTCGTGTAAGAAGAATCCAAACTATGACATAGACTGGAAACATAGATTCCATATATTTTTAACTCGCCCTAGCTTACATTGCGCTTTAACTATAGCAACGTTATATTTATTTATAAAATACTTAATCATTCATTCCAGTTACGCTCGGCTTCGTATCAATCTTATTTTTGACCACGTTTCGCGATCTATTAACAAGACAAACATTTTGATTGCATCTCGTAAACGCACAAAATTTCAGTTCTATTTTAAGAAACTTCATTAAGGTAAGCTATTGCGTTTTCTCTAACGATATTTATGTTTGCACTGAAAAAACAAACCAATCGAATCTATGTCGATTTTATTTAACTCGATGTTTTGTAGAAATATATCATTGAACAAAGAGGAAAAGTTTAATTGAAAATATTAAATTTGGTTGGTCAAAGTTGGAAATTGATCGAAGTATGTTTGAGGAAGAAAAGATCGCGTTTGTTACAACCAGTCATGTTGCAAATTAATTAGAGACCACGTAAAGAGTGCATAATTCGTACGCAAATTAGTTCGGAAAGTTTGGATTATGTGAAATTCTATGAAACTGATATCGTGGCAGGTATCGATATCCGCTTGCCACAATCAGTTACAGTTGCTCTGGATAAAGCAGCTGAAGGAAGCTATGCCAACTATTTTGCCATCGTTGATGGGTTATTGAAATATTTGTGGAAACCACGCGTATATAGTCGTTCGCTAATATCCCAAGCTTCGGCCGATTGTTCTTCTTTCTCAGTTAGGCACTTCGACAATTCCCACAGAAAAAAAAATCCGACTGACCGAAGATCCATAATTCAGATTCAAAATTCGAACAAAAACGTTGAGATCCTGATAACAGTTGTATTACTTTTTATAGTTTTTCAAGATGATTTAAAGCCAACGTTTTATCAATTGATCACAACCAATAAACTTCAATCTACAAAACAATCAAGATAACATACCATAAATATGGTACAATTATTGTCTAATAAATACTTTACACTTTACTTTTCAAAACATTGAGATATCACTGAAACTATTGAAGAAGAGAAAATTTGATGAACATACCGTTAAAAACTAGTGATCAAATTTCACATTTTTTTCAATTAACGTTTCGTGGGTGAAATCTGTGACGCATAATATGACTGCCATTAACCTATCGGCGGGGTATGAAATTCAAAATGTGCACCACGTTTCGTCATCGCATCGATACATGCATCGTAAATGCTCAACGTTTGACCGTCGATTAAGCACCGGCTAACTATAAATTACAGCGCTTTTCAGTAACGCACGTGGCTTATTTTCAAATTGAACGTGTTTCACGCTGCGCGTGTACGTGAAATTTTAGATTTCGCCGTTTTCGGAGTGGTTCCAAGATGCGTGTGTGAACCGTCGTAAGGCAAGTTTCAGTGAGGTTATGACTCTCACAAGAAGTGACGGCCAAGTCATGGGATAACGGTTTCATTTACGCATCTTAGCTCATTGCATGTCACACTTTATATTTCCGGCTAGGAATATGTCACTACTATTCATTCGCTGGTCATTACGGATCTCGCGCAACAGGAATGAAAACAGCGTAATGTTTATGTATTATTTGTGTTGTTCTCTTCTCTACTTTATAGCGAGATATAAATTTCACATTGCTATGACTAACTGCTTAATAACTCACATTTTTTGCTTGTAAACTTCTGACATCAATCACCGGTGAAAATTATTATTCAACATTTACGTACATTCAAAACAAATATTCCCTAGACGACGGACGCAAAAATACGCAGGTTTTTAAACACAAGTTTCGCCTCCTAATCGAATTCACCGATTTCTCTCAGAAATCTGAGAGTTCACGCACGTGCATAATTAAATCAAAGTTTAATAAGATTCATTAGCCTGTCGATTTTTTGACATAAATATACACCTCGGTGCAAGCTAATAAGTCAGCGGAACAACTTAACTAGCATCGATTTCTCGATTATTTAGCGCTAGAAATGGAATTCTCATATAACACATTCATTTAGTAGCTAAGTGGTTCTCGTCATTGATATGACTTATTACCATGCACAGACGCGAGGCGCCAGATCTAATCATGGAAATATACGTAACGCGTTTTCGAACTTAAAATCTCCCGACTAGTGATGCCGTGTAAATCACGACACATTTATCTTATATCGTACGATTACTTGCACATTTGCAAATCCGCAAGTCGCACTCGCGTGGACCAATTATCATTAACAGGGATTTATTTCAGTAAAAATGTAAACTCACGAGCATGAATTAGCGGGGATAATGCGAGAAGAAGTAGGAGAAAAAAGAAGAATCACAAAGTTGGCCACAAATATCGCGTCGCCGGAGATCAAATTCAATTAGCAGCTTGCATATTAATGATTACATTATCATTCCGAAGTCAAAGATTAATTTCAAATCTGACGGGAGTAAATAAAGTTGTTTTGACTTTTTCAAATGAAAACAACTTTGCTTTCATTAATTCAGAAAGCATATCTAATTATTCATTCATTTACATTCGTTTATGAATAAACATTTGAAACAGAAATGCACTCTCAAAATATAAAGCTCAGACGATTTTTTGTGACTTCTAATGTGATATCGACTTAATATTATTAATTTGTCTGCAATTCTCGAAATCATCAATCCAACTGTACAACTCAGGACGTCGACTTTGAAATGTCGTGTTTGGTGGTGCGCACGCTTGTTGTGAATATAATTGAACTTGTTATTCTCGTCGAATAAATCAAAGTGAGCATCAAACGCAGATACGTCTTTTGCGGTCGCGAACATACAGTCGAACTCTCAATGCCTCGTCTAAGATAAATACTGTTGACGAACGTTATTAATGGCCTTTGTCAAGTGTTGCTAAACAATTTCATAATCGTTCGATAACTTTGACATAACCTCATTTCGGTAACTAATTCGCTTAATTAGATCAAATTTTACGTTAACTTATAAAGGTTAATTAATTTAGATGTTCGTGTATAAACAAACATAAGAAGAGTACAGGTTTAACAAACACTTTCTAAGTTGGTTTAATTATAAAGCTGCATGAACATTAATAACAAAAGAATATTTAGCTAAGAAACATAGTTCTATAAATGTTGATTCATTTATGGACCAGTCCCACAAATGGGCATCAAACAACGTTACGCCAACATCATTTACTGTTTAATTGGTTGATGTTGAAGAAACCGCTCAATGTTGAAGTAAGATTATTATTACTTCTAGTATTACATATATATTCATTACTTATCAATAACATTAGTCTACTAATTAACAGTGCACAACATTTAGGTTACTATTTAATATGAGTGCATCAATGTTGCAATCAGGTTGTTATCATTGAAACAAATTATTTGAGAACTTATCAAACTCGGTTTAATGTTGAATTATCGTTATACCGAATAAAAACAGTTTTCAAAACGTATAGCGATACAACGTTTCTCCATATTGAAATGATATTATAATCGAAATAGTTTAATTGAATATTATAGTCTCTACATTTCAACGCGGGATTAATATAGTTGTATTAACGTTGATTAAACCATGAAACACATTTGCATCAATATTTAATAAACGTTGAATCAAGTCGAATGTCCAGTTTAATCAGTAATTTGAATCAATAAACACAGCGTGAAAAATTTGCATCGCTTATTCAATGATTTAATAGTAACTTTAATAGTAACCATTTAAATAATTAATTATAGGATTCAGGATCTTGAATAAATATGAAAAAAAGACCAATGAACTTGAAGCATCTGTATGTATGTATGGCTCTTCAGAAGTAGAATTTAGAGAATAAAAAAGTTTTTAAGAATTTGTCTTGGAATCATTTCGTTGTTCCGAAACAGTACATTTTGTGATACAACTTAGGAACAATAAAGCAACAGACAATAATCGTTTACTAGAAACGTTTTTGTTCTCGTTTGTGGGACAATTAATGAGAGGAAACTGGGTTGTAGTACAACGTAAAAACGTTGCAGATCAGCAGCGATAAAAAGATAGCAACAAAGTGGCGGAGATGAAGACATAATAAGTATGAGGCGAAAAGTTTGGATAATGAGAAAAAGCTTGGAGAGTCTAATGTCTGTCGAGTTGCTTACACCGCGACGGCATTACAACAAAAGCCATTGTTCGTTACATGAAACTTTGAATTTGAGATTGGAAATTGGAGGAAATTAAATCAGGTCCGCGACCCCTTAAAGAATGAAGTTCGCATCGGGCGTAGTGTTTCTCGTCTCGTTTTGCTGAATTCGCGTGACGTGCTCATTTAAATTTAAATGCGCGTGGAAGGTCGCCTGGGCGATACGGCAACAGTTGAGAAGGCGTTTTTTTGCACGGCTCATCATAGAGTTGCCGAAGTTTAGAGAAAAAGCGTCAAGTTGGATGAGCGTAAATTGTTGATCTGGGACGACTGTTTTGTCAAACGAGCGACCGATACTCGTTACGTAAGAGCAATAAAACTCATAAATTTGTAAATCACTGCGACCCCGTTGGAAAACGTGAAAAATTGCTTGATCAGATTGCGCGCGCGACGCCTTTATGGATTTGAAATAAATCAGGCTCGACGACCTCGATGCGCGCGACAACGCGATGAGACGCGAATTTACTTACCAATTCACCATCGAATAAAGTGAAAGAGCTCACGTGCGAGATGATTTACGAGTGAGTCGTCGCGATGCTAAAAAAATAAAAAGGAAAAAGGAAAAGCTAAAGCCAAACTGTTATCGCTGGCCATTAATTCGAAGTATTTAAGTTTCAAATCGAGCCAATCGCTCGCGATATCCATCCCTCGTTGAAACTTTCGCCCGCGCATTCTTTACAATCGAGATAGCCGCGGGCCATCGGCGCCAACTTAATTGCAAACTTGAACTTTCCGGCTCGAAAACAATCATTAACTTCGTCTCTCTGTTTGCTTTTTGTCCGCCTCCCTTTGGCCTGAAACCGCAAAATATTCGTCTGATACGAAAAGTGAGTTTGCCAGCATTTGCACTTTTTCGCCCAAAGTAAGAGGCTTTGGCGAAGGCTTGTCATCTCGCGGTAACAAAAAAACGCGTGTAGCGCCAAGTACAAATCACGCGTAAGCTTCCTTCTGACGAAAAAGGAAGTGCGGACTTGAGCGTCAAGCCTATCTCGTAAACACTTCCCACGCACGTACGCGAGCTAAGTATACTTCCACCAAATAAGATCCTGAGCTCTTCATCGCGCTGGATAAATCTTGACGTTTTAGCTTCGCGCGTGATGTCTTGTTGCGACGCAGTAAAACGCACTCAGCCTGACTTCCTGCAAGCTCATTCGTAGCCCGCAATTTGTTGCACTAAATAAAACACATTGTCGACGTCGTTTTCCTGTACTTGTGAACAAGCGTTACAACTGTTCCTCGCGCATTTCGTTGATGCTCGCGAGATCGCATAATTAAGACCGGGAGATAACTATCGCGGACGTAGCGTGCGTTGTGCATCGCGAATAAATTTGTTTTGTCTTTGGACATGAATAGAGCGGACGTCTTCGTTTAAATGAGAGATAGCAGATTATTTGGATTTTCACTGAGGAAGTTTGTTGAGTTTTTCAAAGAGGGATTTAAGTTGGATAATAAAATTAGGTTTCGGCCGTTCCTTTCCGCTGACTTCTGACGTTCCATGAGAATTTGCTGTACAAATTCAACCAACGACGAACTCGGGTATTTAAAATCTATAACTTATGAAGACTTTATTGAAATTTAAAAGTTTCCAACTGCAAAAAGAGTCCCAAAGCACAGATCAGAAATGTTACGTTGAGTTCTTACGCGGAGAAATCCGCGCGCGCCAGTGTCGCTCAAAACTTTAAGGCGTTAATAATGAACGATTTTTTATTACCAGACTTTGAAATTGTTAAAAAAGGTCTTCTTTGAGAGAGCAACGTTGAAATCATTTGGCATTGGGAAATTTGTTATAGAATGATGTTCGAATCAAGAATATTCATGTAATAAGTTCTTTTCACTATACACTGCGGAGTTGAATTTGACTTTAAAACTTGAATGTGATTTAAATATCATTCTAAAAAGAAAGAGATTTATCGAGTTTTAACTAAGGTAAATAGAATTCATTGAATTTGAATAGTACCACTTAATGTAAAGTTAATGTTACATTAATTGACTTTAAAATAATAACGTAAGTTTAACACTAGTTAAGGTTGATCCAATATTTAAAAATCCACCTTTATTATTAGCATCAATTTTGAATAAAACTTAGATACTTAACACGATTCTTTAAACATCGCGTTTGAAAATAATTACTTTTAATAATGCAGTTAAGGTTGAAAAATGAAAATTTGTTTATTTTAATTTTCCGTTATAAAATTTGTTTGCAGAATATCAAAATAATGTTCTACTATTAAATCCAATAACATGCCATTAACGTTAATTAAAACAAAGAATTTTTCAATGCAATTAATTAGATCTCATAAATATGAATACTTAGTATACACATTTTCATGATTCTTTTACCCTCCTTAAGTTCTTATTTTGACTTGGCAACGAAAACCTAATTGAATCGAAAGCGTAGCTTACGCAAGTGAGTCCTTTATTAATGTTCCTTGTGAAATAGCAAGCTACGTTTAAGATTTATGCTGAAGCAGTATCCTCTTTAGCCTCGTGCTCTCGTCTCGCAAAATGTACTCTCGAGTGTACTTTGAACGTGTCCGCGGATACGCATATATGGTCTCCTCAGGGTAGCTCGCATGCAGCTTTAAGACGGACGTCGCATGACTTAATTAAATTGGTCTGAGCTGTTGAGATTGGAGATTCGAGAAGCGCTCGCCACTAATTTAGCGTCGACGCTAATTAATAAGATCATGTCTTCGAGGCACATTATTAATTCCTTTTACTTAAAACTATTCAATATTCCTATTCCCTTTGTTTAACCATTTAGTAGCAAATCCTCATGTACCTCTGAGCTCTTTGAAGACGCTGATGGCAGCCCCGGCCGAGTCGATCGAAGAATTTGATCTGGTAATGTAATAGTAACAAAGTTAGCTCATGCTGGTTATTATATGTCAAAAATGTGATATTACGCGAACACGAGGTATTGCGGCAATGCACTTAGACTAAGCAGGTCGTATCAATTTCCTTTCATCGAATTATCGTACGCGATAGGTCGGGCTTAGCGAGGGAGTGTGTCTAATGATACGCGTAACCACACGTAATGCTAGGCAGTGACAGTCGGTGCCGTTATGCAGCACGAGTGGGCATCAAAAGCCGGCTCTCTTGCCCTTGTAAATGTATAAACTACGCAGGTAACAACGTTGCCACCGATATGAGCCTGCGAGCTCTCGCTCGAGGCGCCGATGATATCAAATTATATACCTACGTACACATCCTCGGCCAATAATTCATTTGTAATTCAGTTATCTAAATAGAACGCCAGCCAGTTGCGGCTATAGAAACGTGAGCCTGCGAATTTACTTCACACGAATTTCCGCGATAAACTCGGCCTCGTCGATACCAACTTCGATTCGATTTATTATCCAAACGTGCGCTCACATTTGGAGTATCTCAAATGTTTTGCTGCCGCTGTTAAAAGTCGGCCCAACTATCACTGCTATTCGATTAATGTACTAAACCACCGACGAAGCAAAACCTTTGCCAGCAAGTGAATTTTACAAAAAATTGTCAGTAATGGGATATTAATAGACTATTTTATTTCTGTTATATAACTGTAATTTCATTCGAGATCCTTAACACTTTTATTTTATGAGACGAGGATGTTTATTTTTTCACGTAAACACTCGGCGATTTCGTGGTCGTTGAGTATCTTTTTGCCTTTTATTGATTGCCAAACTTGAATTACGTTAAGTATTTTAGATCGTTATTTATTTTTATTTGGCTTCATTTTCAACTTTTTTATGCATTCAGATTTGTGGCTTGTTGTTAGCTTCTTCATCTTCTATTGACTGACTTTTAGATAAATGACTTTACTCAATATAAGTACAACATTAAGTCAATCTTCTATTAACGTAATTCAAGGGTATTCATCAACTTGAATGTACTTGGAATTACTTAACGTAAAGTAACTATTATAACTTAGTGTAAGTAAGTTAATTTAGTTACTACAGTATCTGACCTAACCTACACGAAGTTAATTAACTTTGAAATAATATTGAATAAATGTTGGTCAACTATGCATAGCGTTGATTTAGTATTACTTCATTTAAACAAGATAAGTAATCAACTTCAGACTAACGTCACATTTAACATTAAATCATTTGCGTTAATATAAAATTCGAGAAATCTTACGTTATATAAAGTACGACCATTTTCTTTAAATTTATTGGAATAAATTCATAGTTGACTGCAAACAAATGATAATTTCCAAGTAACATTTTTTTTCCATGGAAAAACGAGAAAATTTTCTCTACAAGTCCATATAAACGATTTTTCAGAGCTAGACGGAGAAGTATTTAATATCTTATGAATAGTAAATTAAAGTAATAAACCAGGTTATCTTTCAGGAGTTTTGTGTTGATTTAATGAAGGCTCAAATTTGCTGAGACTATTTTTGAACTCTGCATCATGATAACGTTTCTTTAATAAGAAATCTCCAACGGATCCTGCACTTAACGTAAATTACCACTGACGGTTCTCAATTTTCGACTGCAATAAAACATTTTTTGATCTTTCATGTTTGTTTATTTATTCTCAAACACGTTGTTTCGTATGACCGTGATTGAATCAGATCCGAAATGTTGATTGCACCGCGCACAGTTTTATTCGTCATTAACCAATTGGCAAAAGGTAGTTTTTAACGAGGCGCAAAAACAAATACTTAATCATCCCAATTTTCGATTCAGTTTTCACCGAATTAAACAATCAGCATATTCAATTATGTTGATTCAATTAATAACAACTATTCGATCCAAAGCTGCAGCTCAATATTAATCAGATTCTATGCATGCGACCAATCGAACACGGATTAGCTGCTTTCCATCATTCGAGCGGATTAGCGATTTTTCCTGCGCGCCAATTACGAAAATAAGCTATCGCGGACATAAATTATGCACAAAAGTTGACGACTGCGCGAAATAATCGACGAGAGTGTGTGAACCGAGCAATAATTTGCTGCGACGTCTCGTCGCTCATTGAGGTGCCGCACTATGATGTAGATATAGGTGGCGCTTAATAACGTCAATTAATATCGGTCAATTTCGCGAAACAGAGTTGGGAGAATGTTGGCGTTGTATCTCGAATTATCCAACGCCAGTGACGCCCAAGAAATCCCTTCCGTGACGATTGTCAGTGTGCAACACGCGACGCCGAGTTCAATCGAGATAACACTTGTATAAAAAAAGTCCGCGTAATCGCGCAATCGCGTTTTGCCTACGTAAATAAGTTCACAAAACCTGGCCGATCGACGGATCGGTTTCCACGATAAGTCGCGCGAACTCGACCACTTTTGTTCCACATTTATATCTCGTTATCGCGGAATTTCACTTAACATGTGTTTGCGCAGAGCTTGGCTTTGTTTACATTTTGTAGATTTTTATATATTTTAAGCTGACGAGCACTGTTTTATAAAATTACTAATGAAAAGTTGACTCGATGTTTAATGTACTTCTTAGTCTGTTCAAAATTGAAGTTGTTATAAATTATCGTTAGAAATGAACAAAATTCAGGGCGTATATTGTTACTTGTTTAGTGATGAAATTTCCAACAAATGGTTTTCAGAAATAAGGATGTATCATTGCTAACCATAGAAAACAAAATGTTGCGTGTATAAGGAAACTGCACAAACTCGGGCTTTTCGACTTTTATCGTTCAATGTATTAGTATTCTTTATCTCGCGTCTTACGCGCAGGTAAATACATATTACACTTTACATTTGCTTTTGACTAAAATGGATTTCGTAAAATAGCGAGTTTTATTTTTAATATTACATGTATATACACAGCCATATATATTTTCTTCATCTGCAGACATAATCATAATTTATGAACGTTGTTGTCAATAACTTCTGCTTTTAAAATTGGATCTATTAATTATTCGTAATAACGTCAACGACTTTAACTTCAAGCTTAACAAACTGTTTTCAATTTATATCTATGACATCAAAAAATACAGATATGTTCTATTTTCATGCTTCTTTACTTTTTTATCGTTCTAATTAATCTTTTTTCAATTTTATCTTTGTTTTACATTCGCGGTGGATTTTAAACTTTACGTTGTAAGCAGCTGAATTTTACATTTTTCAGTAACAAACAAAATTGGCGTGTCATGCTTTTGTTAATTTCAAGCTTTTCGCGAGAACACAATTTTTACATTACAAAATACACACGAATTACAATAAATAAATACCGAGCTCGAAAACATCGTATATTTTCGACTGCAATTGAGGTCATAAATTTGAATCAGAGGTACCAATTTTATTTTTCAAATTGCTTCAAATTTGAGCTATATTGAAGTCGTGATCTCACGTTAAGGCAAGAAAGGATCCGCAAATTTGCCTAAATAGTGTTCGAGGGAAAGCTTCGTTGGCCGCCCCGGGCTCGCAATTTTCATTCCGACTCATTCCTCAGTCGTTGCAATCATTCGGCCACATTATTCATCAATAAATTGACGGTCGTGAGCCATTAGCAAACATAAATATCTTGGACTCAAAAAACCTGCGGCTCACTAAGTTTTTGTAAATGA
Source organism: Psix sp. ZL-2020 (assembly GCA_022817045.1). Taxonomy (NCBI): domain Eukaryota; kingdom Metazoa; phylum Arthropoda; class Insecta; order Hymenoptera; family Scelionidae; genus Psix; species Psix sp. ZL-2020. Next base: position 12,735 of record JABFQD010000272.1, read on the forward strand.
AAATTAGCTGCCTTTAATGTTATATAATATTAACAAGGAAACATAAATCAAAAGCCCACTATAAATTTTATAGGGAGGATTAAAGATAAGTCGACGAGTGATGCTGGCATCCAAGTAAAAATTTATTTTATGTAGAAAAAATAGCCTGGATATCGACTGAAAAATGCCTGGATATGAGAAAAGTATATAATCTGGATGCAATCACCTAGATATCTTTTAGACATTGTTTAGGTGAAACCTTGTTCACAGATCAGGTTCAAACACGAAAAAATAGCTGGATTATTATATAAATAATAAACTAACTTAGTTGTTATTATTTCTGTTTACAATTATACTATGAAAACAATATATTCTACGTTAATACATTTTTATTACATATTTTATATATAAGGTAATACATTCAAAACAAATATTATGCGGAAATAATATACTGTTCATCATAAATATAAAAAACGTAGACTGCCCTTTGTAATTATTGGTGTGGTTATATGATACTATAATTATGTTGTTCGCACATGACCAAATTCCGGTATGTTGTTTAGTTTTGCGCTACGCACAAATAAACGTATGAAAACAAAACGCGAGTTTACTGTTTTTTATTATTCCATATTTTTTCAACTTGAAATAAAATGTAAAGTCGTGCAAAACTAAATATTAGTTATCGCAAATTTGATCCAAATTGTGTGTTTATTAATGTGATTTTTTACGATACGATAATTTAAACTGGAATTGATATTCACCAGACTTTAAAAAATATACGAAATCTGAGTGAGGTTATGTTTTGTATTGGGGCGTACCAATAGTTGATTTCCCGGACCACTGATTATTGTGTCTAGCAGTTGCACCGGTTAGGTTACTGCGCGTCGTTACACCACGTTTACAGCACAGTAACTCGTTGAGTAACATTATGAGCGCTCGTGGTCAGATCATGAATCCTATGCTCGTCGTGTAAAACCACGACACCTACACGACTAAGTACAGGCTTTCTGCCCAATTAACATGAATATCTACTAGCATATTGTTCCCATATCTACGGTAATGATTATGTTTATTATTATTTCGTTATCTGCAAATTGAAATGAATCACATTTGGTTGATGCGTGCATTTTGATGCTTCAATTTTCATTTTTGTCACCGCGGTAATTTCCTACCGAATAAGCCCGAACGATTCGTTTGAATGTGTTATTTATGTTGGAACAATAACAAATGGTAATTAAACATAAACATTGCTATGTTTTTAACCCAAGGGCTTTTGTGTTTACAAAAACAAAGTCGCATTGTTTTTGCTGAATTGCGCAATTAAATGATGCGATATTGATTTCTAATATTGTAATTCGTTACGCTCTTTCTTTTATTTCTGTCGAACAGGAAATGAAGGTAAGAGACATCGTTAAAAACACATTACGATAATGTGCAAGTACAACGGAAGACGTCGATCAGTTTACAATAAAGCACTCGGACTTTTATCGTCTAGACGAGGATTTTCCGATGAAATTATTGACAGCCAAAAATCCGGAGGAGTCAAAACTTGGAAATCTTCGGGGAAAAGAGACACGAAGGCTTTCAAAGCCATCAAGTATATACGTTCAACTGAGATTCTTTAGCAACCACGATTCTTTCAAAATGTTCCCAGTTGGAACACTTTTTATATCTCGAGTTTGCGTAACTCAATTTATCTATATCTTTGGGAAGTCTTGTCCAATTACAAAAAATGAGCTAGTCCTGATTAAGCTGAGGGATCAAGACACTTGACTAATAAGGGTACGTTTCGGATAAGACCCCAGCTATTTCGAACGAAAAAAGAAAAGTTCCGTGAGATTAACGAATCATTGTCGTTTCCTTTTCCGAGCGGGAGATTCAAGTTTTTTATTCATCCTCGCAGAAGATCCTTGGAGGAAAACGATTTGAGTTCTGGATTATGAAGTTTTCAAGAGTCCCCGGCGACGTTGATGAATTTCGTAATCTGCGCGGGAATCGTGTAGAAATAGTTTTACATCTGGTTCAAATTTCGCGCCATCGTGTTAAGCCCTCGTTGCGAATGGAAGTTGGAAATAATTTGCGAGAATCATGCGACTCGGTGGGATTTGAGGAGCCAGCATACGCGAAACCTAATGAGAGCATTACAGCCGCGCTGACTCGTCGGTTTTGTTTTATTTGGTTTGGCTGGCGGTTTCGTTTCACTTGCATAAATATGAATGTGTACATTCGTACGTACGTACATATGCACAGGTATCGAAGCAGAAGCTCAGGCTGCTGGCAATGGACCAGTCGGGATTCTCGGCGACAAAGCACTTTATGAATTGTAAAAACCCGACGAGTGCGACGTCGGGCTTCTCTCGACTTTGCGAAAAACTCGCTACCGAAACGCTGATTCGTTGTCTTCGTGCGGCAATATCTTCCTTTTTCTGTCCCTCCCTTTTGCAGCCCAACCGAACAAGATGAGAAAAAACAAGGCTGAGAACTAGAGAGGGAGAGAATGAGAGAGAAAAGTGCGGCGCACACAAAAGCCCGGGCCTTTCGTTCGACTTTGGCCATTTTTTCGCGCCCAACTGCTCGTCCCGAATACACAATTTCGCAAGTCCCACGTAACATTTCCATGAAACGAGCCTCGGTTTTCTCCTTATCAAAGCACTTTAGCGTGGAATCAATTCGGCTTTTTGTACGCAGTGGCCTTTACCTTTGTAAAAAGAAAACGGCCAAAAGGAGCGCATTTTTGTCGTTGTATTTTTTTATCGGCGGTTATAAATATTTAGAGATTCGAGGGTCTTTTGGAATTTCAAGGAGTTCACCGACCGATTACAAACAGCCTGTAACTGCCACGATGTATCGGACAACAGCGTCGAATAACCCTTGAAAAGGCAACGAGTTAGCAGACTGTCCTTGTTTAATCCGTCGCATGCGTCAATCAAAAAGCAGAATCGTTTCGTTTGGCCTAGCGGCGAGCTCACGATCGAAGTCATTCACAGTTGACAAATGTAATCCGGATGGTTAATGGCGAACCATCGCATACCTGTTTGCTTGCTACGAAATTCGAGGAGTTATTATCTGCGAATCAGCTCGGCGGTTCGTATTGTTTCGTTAGTCACGTTTAAATCCCGAACTATCTGAGTGCTAAATGAAATAAGACATTAATCAGAGAACCTGATTAGGATCACAACGATGAGACGCGATTAATTTCATAGTCCGCGTCGCGCATTACGTTAACGATAAGCGAAATCTAAGACAGCTGTAATTAAATTAGAGACGCAAATATAGCGGCATCTCGCGCGGATGCGAATTATGCAAAAGCGTTATATGCATATGCGCGCTTTAATTACTGTATTTTCACGCAGTTGGTTGAGCGAGACGCAAAATCGCTAGGACGAAAGAGCCACTCGCTGAAGACGGTGACCGCGAGCACCACCAGATGATTAATTCATGACCTCGACTGCCCTTAGGGCTGCTCGGACAATGCCGCTCTAATTAGTCAAGATGTGACGAACCCACCTGTGCCTACGAAAACCGCGAATCCCATTGGGACGGAGACCATCGGCCGCAAAAAGCACCTGATTAATCGAGGCCATTCTGACAAGTCCTTGTAACTATATACTTTGTTGAAAAATTACTTTAGAAAAATCTTCTACCGAGGAAGAACTTTGTTAAATGAGAAACGTTGAAATATTCACGAGATGACGAAACTTGCGGGACAAAAATAGGAAGAAAAATTATGCGGCCTTTTTTTCGCGGGTGACGCGCGTTTTGTCTCTGATTTTTTTCTTCACTTTTGGGACGAGGAATTCGTGTTTCTAAACGCACATGAATTCGTTAATAAATCAATGCGACTGTTTCTTGCCACATAAATTATACGTTTTATGAGAAAAATATGGTTTCCCATCTGTGGATCCCATGTCCGGTGTGAACAGGAAGTTCAAAATATTGCTATTCGATCAGCGTCCCGAAGTTTCCTTTCGACAGTTCGACCTCTCTAATGTAAGACGCAAGATTAGGGAAAAATGAAATAAAACTAAGTGAAATTGGATTTTAGATGAATTTCGTTCCGTTTTCTTAAATGGATTCCATTCAAAATATAATTTTTGAAATCATTTTCACAAAAACATGTTTATGATAGAACATCGTATGTTTTGGATAATATATATAAATAACGTATATTCGATTTACAATTTTGAAATATAGTGTTCGTACATTATCCATAAATAATTGTTATTTTTCAATTTCAAAAATGTATTATTGAAATTTATATAACTAAAATGATTTATGAAATAAATATAAAAAATGTTAAGAAAACATGGAAAATGAAACACTGTATATCTATACCTCAACATGATAAATAATTTGAATATCTGATTGTTTAAACAATATATGCTTTAGTTTTATCAATATGTATTGTTTACAAATACATGGCGAATTTCATAGGCTTACAATACCAGTAAAACAGATCTTTTGGCAATGCAAATATTATTAAGATAACTTGAATTTGTTTAATCTTAGGTATTAAAGCGAACTTTCATACTAAACCGTCTTTTCGCACCATCGTATATGAAATCCGACGCACGTGCGTTTAATAAATCATACGTCGATATTAACGCATCGTTTGACGCGCAAGTGTGTCTTAAAATCCACGAAGAAGTTGTATTTGGAGTATTACAGCACTCCAACGGATCGTGCAAGTACTAAACCTATGGAATATTTGTATTCGTATGATTTATTTGATGTCATAAATCCACATTAATTCTTCATCATAAATTAATTCGGAAAATCTCAGACTCCGAACGATCAAAGATCATCGTCGGTCATAAAATATTGGCCGTTTTCGAAGAAAATCAATATATACTCGCAAAGTTAGTTAATAAAACTATTTTCGGCTTCTTATATAATATAGAACTCATAATTACCATAACCTCAATTTTATATTAAGGCATAGAATGTACATAAATCATAAAAAAGAATTCTGACAGCTCGAAATTTATGCGAAAAGAAACATTCTGAAAAGAAACCACAACAATATACATGCATAAAAGAGTATGGGTTTTGACAAATCAATTTTTTTCAAATAACAATAACCTTATTTATGGTGCATTGTAAACTATAAAAGCAAATGAATATATGAAAGTTAGGTTATGTCAAGTTAATTCTTAAATGACTTTCATCTCGGCTGTCAAATCAATATGCGATAATAATAATCTTAAATGGCTGTATTTAAATCCATTAGAGTGTAAAATTAAAGAAAATCTCGAGTGCTAATTGAAGAGAAGGACTGAAGCGGATTCCGGATCAGTCGACAATAGGTTCGGAGGGTTATCTTGGCGTATGATCGAGTGGAGGGAATCTCTCGATGCATTACCGATTCTTTTCGCGGTTCAAATTAATTATTGTTCTCGCGGAGATGTCGTTAATTGATGCGCGCGAGATAACCCGCCGGCGTTATAAATCACGCGAGGTCTGCGGGTAGACAAAAACTCTTATCAGTGTAGAATGAATTTCTACGGTGGGCAGCGCCGGGAAGTGGCAGCCAGAGATGGGGGCTCGTGCGATAAAGAGCGTAAATAACGCAGAAACAAAATTAATGTGCCGATTAGCTTGGGGCACCGAATTTCTTAAGGCCATGAAAGTTTCGCTATCGCCAACACCAATTGTGTCGATTTAATGGACACGAATCAGACGAGATAAATTCACTTTTGTTTCCGACCGAACTGACGCCTAATCTATTCTAAACTGTCGGCAATCTCACCTTCCCAGGGACTTTCCGGTGATATGTATCGTTGTCCCCCGAGCTATCTTATCAAGGGCCTTACTTTATTACATCTTTCTACCATTATTCTCTTTTAATTATTTTCCAAAATTTCTTTTTGCTTACACACTTTTTTATTGCTCACTTTGTTTCACTCGAATTTTTATCATCTTATTATCATCTTATGCTATACTCGTGTTGTGTCCGGTTTATTATTCCTGTTTAATCCAGCTACAACTATGCCTCAAAATTTTAATTGCTTTTGAAACAAGTTTGCAGTGTACGAGATATAAACTAATGTTATCAGTAGAATAAAAATGTTTCTGATGATATTTAATGATGTGTTATTATACGACATATGTCCTTTTCAGTGCTACAACAATTTCTTTTTAAAAAAATGTGGAAATATTTTTGGAGACATTCTTTCATATTAAATAAATCTTCTTTTATGGGATTTTTGCATTTTTTAAATACACATTTATAGTGATGTTGACAAAACTTTTACATAACTTTGGTTGTGTTGTTGAAATCAATGCTGATTAAATATTGATAATGATAAAATACCCGCATCGACATCCAACATTAATGATTGGCCATCAATGATATAATTGAAAATCCATGTAGTATAAGAAATACTGCTACAAAAAAATGTTACAAAACGTAACATCGAAATAGTTTTATTAACACTGATGATATCTTAATAAAAATTGGTACTACATTAATTTATATATTACAATAACATCTCATTTGTAAATTACAACATGACATTTAATTATTCAAACAAAAGTAAACTTGACATTGATTCAATGTTGATTCGGCTCATGTGTTCTACTAAAGTATACTTTTATATTCGCAAATTCAGTGAATTTTTTATATTTGCACCCCGGTGAGATGCGAGAGCTAAGAAATCGCAAAAGCTGATATGTTTCGTTACATATTCCAGCTGATACAATTTCAATCCTGAGATGTAAGGCTTCTGGTGCAAATGTTTCAACAATAATCACTTGATGGTTTGTCCAGATGATAAACGAGGGAATAGACTGGGATTACGAAGATGGAAAAACGATGCTCGAGCGTGATGCATGAATTATTTATTATCTATGATAGCATTCTGATGTGGCTGCCTTCTCGCGATGCACTGGATGATGCATCAACTGCGACTCTGCTAGCTTGTTACCGCGGCGTTCTTCTTTCATCCGGATTTTTTAGACCATGACTTTCGTTCGTAGAAATATGTCATGCAGAAGATACTTAAAGGAAATCGCGCGCACTCCGGTAAAGAAAACGTCTCGTGCGCGTGTTTGACTACATTCAAGAGTCAATTCTTTGAGATGTTTATGTAACTTGTGAGAAAGCCTCACCGTAGCGTGTCGCTGCAGATTTCATCTTTTTGTCCGCGCGCGACACAAAAGTGCAAGAAATCGAAAATATATATAAAGCGCACGGGGACACCGTTCAAACCGGGTTTCGTCTGCGAATGCTTTTTTAACGGTATCACTGACGCTATTATATCCCGACAGCCAACCCTCGGGACAGGCGCCAATTAGAAAGCGGCGATCTTGTAATTCGACGTAATTCTCAACTTCCTTTACTTATGCTATATTTTACATAAAACGTTACACTGCTGAGGTAAAATTCTTTTTTGCATAACCCAAGGCGTTGTTCATGCGAGTTCTCGGTGTTTCAAACTGCTGTCCAAAAATTGCTTTTTTCTTTTTGAGTTCTCCAAACTTTAATACTGATGTAAAATTTTCGTTTAATATAGTATTACTGAAGAAAATGTTTTACAACACCGACTGTTATTATTGAACAATTTTTCTTGCCTCGAAGAAAAATGATAATGTTTAGCGGAATGAATATAGAGTTTTATTATGAAAATAGAATTTCGCGGTATACATTTTCAAACCAATCTGATTTTGCTTTATTGTTAAGATTAATAGTTTATGCGATTTTATTTCTTTCTCAATGTAATTTTCAGACTTTTCAAAACTAAACTCTTTCAAAGGATTCATCTTTTTCACACCATAATGACCAGACACCTTAAAGTTGCCATAGACGGAGGCAGCGTTGCCAGACGGTGTTTTTTTCAGAAGATTCGTCTTTGCACAAAGCGTAGCATATATCGCGTCTTGAAAGTTCTTTTTTATGTGCATTGAAAACGATGACGAGGTTTGGTTAATTGTCTCGAAAAAATAATTATGAGTCGCTTGTCTAGCGGTATAATACATTGCTTTTAATTCGTCGTTTCTTCACGACTAGACACTATTCTTGGGACCACGTCAGCGTCACCGCAAAACTGTCTCCGTGCGCGCGGGTGTATCCGAGCCTCGGGGGAAATAAAACAAAGCATACGAATGAAAGAAAACAGGGAGGGCAAAAAAGTAAAGGAAAATAGGACAGAGACGAAGCGATGGGAAAAAGTAGAAGCTCGGTAATGTGAGAGAACGGGGAAAAGCCTTGAGAGTTTAATACCGTGAATCTACAGTGTTTGAACAGGCAGAGAAAGACGGGTTACGAAAACGAAGCGGAGGCAGAAAAGCACCTCATGAAGAAACGTAGACGTACGCGCAGTGCGAAAAACCCGAGCTCTATTCACGTCGATTATTCTTCGCTCGCAAAGGAAAAGAAATATCCTTCCGTCGGGTCCTCTGAAACTTGATAGACCGCTGAAATATTCCTTCCGCGACTTAATCGCGCCCGCGCGCGTCGAATTTTCATTAAATAGTTCTTCCGCACAGGATAAATATATTCCGGATTGAATTTTTCCGCGGCATCTCGTGAGTAAATAAGGTTTCAGAGCCTCTCGCCTGGTTTATCCTGCAATCGGGATGTTTGAGCAGGAGATTTGGTTGCGCGAGCAAAAATCAAGTGGATGAAACTTGAAAACAAAGCTTGTAGTTTGCCTTTTGGAAATGGCATCTAAGAGGTATATACGTGAGCCCCATTATTTCTGCAGAAGCACTTGATTGCGATAGGGTTCGGCGTTACCAATCGGATTTCATACATCCTCCTGAATCCCGGTATAACTCAATTTTTCAACGGAAATGCTGATCAGACTCGTTTAAGTAATTCATCAACGTAGAAGCACGCGAGGAGAGGCGAAATGCGGAGTTTATCCGGCGAAGTTGAAGGACTTGATGAACCACAGCATTGTCAATATCGAGCGGCTTATCGCGTAGGAAGTCTTCCACGTGTAGTCCTTGATCAACAACAGAAAGTCCTTCAGGACCCAGAAGAACAAATTTGTCGTCAATTTGGCGTACTTTATTTAAGCGAATATCATGTTAGTTTTGCCGTAACATTTATCTTTGGCTTGCCGAGAGTTATTGATTCGATTTGGTCCTGCGGAGATGGATTCGCGACAGAATAGTTCGTCCTTCCCGTTTATTCTCGATGTCTTTTATAATTTATGATACATGATTTGACTGTGAAATATAGCGCGGATTAAAATTTTATCGCCCGACGCCATGCTTGTACCAAAAAGCCTACGTTATTCGGCGCCGGATAGTAAAACTTAATGAGCTGATAAAGCGGGATAAGCGAATCGGTTTGTTCGCCGTAAGATTGTTTATTTAACATCGCGAGATGTCGCGCACGCGAGTTATCGTGTCGAATTGCAAGGGACACAGGGCAAGGGGTGGGGTGGAAGGACACTTTGAATTCCTCGAGGGCCGTCTTGAAGATAATGCTGATCGGGAAAGGATTTTTACGGATGATGACGGAGAGATATACGCCGCGACAGCTCTTTCGGACTTTACGATTATTTTTATTTCCACTTAAAGCGCCGGCGAGAGATGTCTCGTCTTCTGTAGAATCGTATTTATCAACGATAAGGGATTTCGAGTGAAATCCCGCGGCGCGTTAGGTTGCCGGTTTTACGATTGAGATACGTAGGCGATACTACCGATTCTTATACAAGGCTGGACTATGCATACAAAGATCGGCGGAAGAATTGCTTCAAGGTGTTCGGTTGTTTCGATTTTAGCGTCTACGTGATGCACGTAAATTAACGCCGCTCGGGCTGTTTGCTAGCCGGCCCTCGCAATTAATTTAAATGAACGATAAACTAGAGCTCGACTGTTTTTCTTTCGCGGGGTTCCGCGCGCCAATAAAACGGAACGAAAAGTTTGCGAGGGATAAATAATTGCCGAGACCGCCGATGAGTTCGCGAAGCCGGATTCGGATTAAGAGACAAGGCAAGTTTACGCGGAACATTGGGTATCACAATTTACATTGGTTATTTGAGCTTTCCTCGCTACGGATTAACTTTATATTAAATGGAGTAAGTGGCGACGTTAAATTACAGACTTTCGCGAGTTATCGGTAATTCATTCGCGCACTTTGTTCGCGCAGATCCGCGATCTGGAAAGGAAATGATAGCTTTCATCGTTCGCCGAGTGGAAAGTGCTTTTGGATGTTACGAATGTATTCATTCTTTTGCAACAGTTGAATGAAATGTTTTTAATTCTCACTCTCTTATTAACTAAAAAAAAATAAGTTATGCAATACTTCTCTAAAATAAAGATGCAGATGGTTTAATTTATTTCGTGCCCAGGTTGAAACGACAGAAAATAGTTCATAACTTTCTTCGTTCAAGGGAATAAAAAATGAAAAATGAGCCATTCAGTTTCCGTGAAACTTTTAAAAAACACTTGTTATTAGAATCATATATATAGAACTAGAAATATATTGAACATTTACTATGAATAAAAAAAGTGCACATGTTCAAAGTTAAGAAATGTTTATTTTCATACTCTTAATGTATTTTCATTTCATTTTCACATTCTGCATCCAATATATTACCTGAAAATTGTCAAAATATTCTACTACCCAAATCCAGAATATTTCTATTCTATTGTATTTTTATTGAAATAATCCTGATATTATATTTCAAGCATTTTGCCATTCACCATTCAATACAAGTTTTGTTATAATTTTATTAGTTATAGTACGTGTTTTGTTTCGCTAAGAATAGATAATGTGCCATTTTATCATTCTGGAACAATCTTCTATGATCATATTCAATTTGACCAAATTCATAGTATGAATTGAAACTTGGAACGGTTACTTAACATCAGCGACCGGCAAGTTGGTGGGCAATATTTTGGTCTCGAGATTAAGCATTTATATCACGAATCATCTTCGCGCAGATATCCGCGTTAACTACCGCTGGGTTTAGAACTTGGTCCAAGTTCTAAAACCCTCGTCAGTTTAGGACTTGGCCTGGTGATTCTCGAGTTATGCTTTGCGAGATCATAAACTCGCTCATGACGCTTCTTCTAGAGCTGCAAGTTCGCTTAATGTGTGTTCTAGGATCAATAAAAAATCCCGGCCTGACTTATGCTCCATTTAATAGCTCCTTTCCTCCGAATTGGATTCCCCGTATGTGCGGCTTTTATTGTCATCGCGAGAACGTGACGCCGAAACTGTTTTCCCGGCGAAGTTCATTCAACTTTAAATTTTTCTCAATTTCCGACCGAAATAGAGACCGTTAAAATCCCGCGAAAAGTTTCGAGGATTCATATAATAATGCGGTATTAAAATGAATTATGAAATGGATGTAACTGTATACGTAATGTATATTTGCTTGAAATGAGAAAGATACTCTAATTATGTTATGTTTACCACTAGAATGACGTGTACATAATCATAATAAAAGTGTACAATACGAATATGGAAAACTGTTTTTCTTTAATCAAATAATTAATGAACTAATAAAGTTTTCATCAAATAAAGCTTTTTCAAATGACGTGATTATACCAAAAGGACATTTTTTAACGAAATAATGCTTAAATAAAAATAGGTTTAAATTGTAGAAACATGAACTATATTTTATATTTTAAAAATGACATATTTTCAATTAAAATATAATCTGTTCTTTTCGGTGTAAGTTAATATAGAATTTCTTTTCAGCCTCGAAAACAAGATACTTTTTGTGTTAAGTATAAGTGAGAAATATCATTTTTTTCCCTCTTAATCTGAGGAGATGATCACCTGTAACTCGTTTATCTGTAAAAAATCAAAATCATCTTTCTTGGTGGCTGAGAGGAATGGTAAAGAATATCTATCAATGAAAAAAGTCACGAAATAATATTCATAAGAAATAAGTTGGTCTCATTATATAAAATGTTTTTATTGAATAATCAACATCATCACATCTTGTATCCGAAGGAAACATTTATAAAATGAGCCCTCGAGTCTAGAACTCGAGAGGAATATCATTGTCAAAGGATCGAACGAGCTCCTTAACGAGTAGGATCGAAGCCACGACGAGATCACTTAGAAAAACGTCGACGTCGCGATTGCGAGAGTAACAGGTGGCGTGGCATCGTCGACGGTACTCTATACATCGTCGAAAGCTGCGCGCGCAAATACGCGAAGCTCGCGTTAGGCCAGCTCTTGCTGTTTATCTGAAATAAATATCTCCATCGAGTGGACAGGAACGAAGTTGTCCCGCTGCCGAACGTAGGGGGTCTAATTGCCTGCTCGTACGCTTGCGTGACTGCGACGTCGGACAGCTTAAGGGGTACCATTTTTTCTCGCGACCGACCTCTGATCTATGGCGATCATTCGTCAACGCTTAACACGACACTTGCAGCGAACTTACACAGGTTCGACCCAACTTTTCCTCCAACTGCCTAACTTTTTTAACCTCTTCTTCTCACCCAGCGCTCGGGCTGAACAAAATTTCAGCCGCTTATTTTTCCATAACGAATGTCGCGTGGACAAAATAAGCTCCGCAGCAATGGAGTCCCCTTAAAACTGTTTTCTTTGTAATCAGTGCAATGCAGTCCGTACGAATCAAACTTGTCTTTCTCGAACGACAGAAGTTTCGCAATTTGATGACAATTTAACTTATTTCCACGACAGCTTATTTATGACTTCCATTAAGGCGAACCAGGTGAACTTAAACAAAACAGCCGAAGAATAAATAGCCGGCATAATCCGCGTCGAATTAAACTTTCGATCCGCGGAGCGCCAAGTTTGAATTCCAAACAAATAATCCGTCACCTTTGTTAAGCCAATTTAAAAGAGTAGCTGCGTGCTTTTTGCGGCCGCGGAGTTTGAAAATAAATTGAAAATGTTTACGTGGCAATTTTCCCGCAGTGACAAGAAGCGTCCGAAGTTTTATTGTAACTGCGGTTTTGCGACGTCTCACTCAGAGTTCAAAAGTTCCGGTCCTCCGGGTACGAAAAGACGCAAGAAACGCCAGGCCGAGTTGCGGCTTCGGCATGATTTATCGGGGCCTGCTTTTCCGCGACAAGAAATCTTCGTGACGAAAAAAGCGCGGCGTTAATTCAGCCATCGACCGGGAACTGCACAGCTCGCCGAACACGAGACAATGTTTGGGCAGCGTTTAAAAATGAAAACAGAACAGGTTCAAGGAAAAATGTGTTTGCGAGATGATTTAGCTGAGTCAACAAACAACAGGCGTTAAACCCGGGGGTTCGGTCCGAAACGATGTTTATGCGAGAAAGAAGAAAGCAAAATATCTGTGTTTGTACGCACACCCACGTACAAACATACGACTCCGGCGACGTGATCTAATGATATATGCGCATATAATATAAACATTGTTCGTACTTTTATTCCCAACATAATGCGTCCTTTATACTTATATTTAATTAATGTCATGTTTACGACGCGCTTTGATACTCAACTATGCAAACATTACGCGTCATTTAACGATTACACGTGGGTTTGTGTGTGCCACCCTGGCCAATGATACAAAACGAACGTCGACATCTTTTGCGTAGATTTATGGATGAAATCAAACTCACGAATGGATTTTTGTATTTCGACTGATTTTCGACCGCAAGGTGGGCGGCAACTTTCAACGGTAGGCCATTTTAGTATCCTTACTAACAACACATCCTTGAGTATACGCTTTTATCGTAAATTTTTGACATCGGAATATTACTTTGGTGGAAAAATTCATGGCTTAGACAAATTTCTGTCATGAAAATAAACTTACACGAATACGATATATTTATTGTCATGAATATGACAAATATCTTTCCAGCTTTCTTTTAGATGAGATAGTCATTTTAAATTTGTGATAAGCAAAATTTTAGTCCTCTAAACAAAACTTCGGTCATGTTAAAATGACGTACATTTTCATGTAGATGTTAGCCTAACGTTTATGATATAATTATGTCAGTAAATGTAATCATATATGACGTATCCATTAAAATGTGTTAATTTGGAACTATGTATAGATATTTCTTGGTGCATAAAATATACCCAAGCAAAACTATATGAGTAGCATTTATGTCTCTATAATTTATTAATATATTGAAATGTTTAAATGTTTTTCACATTATGTATATCAATGCATATTTATGTACTATACTGACACTGTATAGCAAAACCAACTGTATGATAATTTATATATAATGAATGTGTTTCAGAAATGTATGGAATGTAAATACTGAAAATATATTAAATTACATTACATTAGTAGAAGTTTATTTCTTATTTTTACTGTGTGTAAGATTTCATATTTGTCAAATGTTTTGAAAATATATTTGGATTATAAGGTATAAACATTTTTAGTTTGTTTAATTTGACTAACAATGCTCTAAAATCATGACATATACGTAGTAAAATATATCCAGAGCAGGTAGAGTTTCTATTAAAATAGGTCATGCATGTATTTAACCCTAGAGCTTTTGTCCTAGCAATTGTAACATTTATTTAGAAATTTAATTTATTACAAGCTAATTTTTCCATTTTGATCTACATCATCTTGTTTTGAAAAATGATTCACGTTGTAATACTATGATCATTGTGTTGAATACACTCATAGACCTACTCATTTTCTATATTTAATCCACCTTTAGAATTAACCTACATAGATCTGATCAGAGCGTTCAAATGAACTTGCACAAATCTGATCAAATGTGAACGTTTTCGAAAACTGCAATCGCTGTCGATATTATTTCTGTCTAGTTTCGAAAATGCATTCCATTTTCAAATGTGATAAGATCTAGACTTTTATATCGCACGTGATCTCTCAAAATAACAAAACTAGTCGTTAAATAGCAAAAGTATGCAATAAAAGATAAAAGATAAATGAAACTGAAGAGCAGCTGAAATAGTTTGGCTGTACAATTCGTTCACAAACAAGTTAAATTATGATTGCGCGATTCCTACAAACGTTCTCGCTTGCGAATTATCGAAATCTGATAGATACAAAGGAAAAGTTATTTGATTCTGTGCAGCGGGCCGAGCGGAAGTTGGGTGTAATGGATGACTTGGTGAGCATGCAAAACGCCCATTCGTCTATTCGGCATCGGTAATAAAATTACATTTTGCAATCGAAATTAATTTCAAACAGAAATTTCAATGAGTTAGAGAGATGGAAAATTTGAGGGCGATACCGATTCGTTTAGCGCAAATAAATGACTGCCTTCGGTGTATTGGCTCTGTTAATCGAATAGTTTCACGATTCTGCAGTCGGAATCTCAGACCTAATATGTCGAGGTGCGCGTCTCTGTGTGCGTGTGTGAGCACATATCGACATTGCGAGTTCAGTGTCTATCGTATATACACACACGCGAGACTTTGTCAGCTTGCATTAGTTCCCGCCAGGACTCTACGCCACGTTGTTTCATTTCCTATTCCATTTCCGATGGGGGTCATTTAAATCGCAGTTACTCCGAACTAACTGGAAATGGAAGTCATCTGCCGTGCTTCATTCTCAAGATTGCATACTGAGTGCGAGCAGAATAATGACGTGCACGCAAAAAAAAACATCGTCACAAAGTTAACACTTATCTCTTTTAACGATAAAGCCTTTTTTCAATTTCATTTCTCACCGGATTGTGCGTCGCATTGGCAGCCTTTATCCAATTATGACTTTTTATGAAATCGCGACTATCGTACTTTGCTGGATAATCAACTGGTTTAGCTCGCGTTTTTCAATTACGCTGAAAAGTTTTGCTTCAAACACATTCGGGCTATTTTTTAGAATGAGTTTATCTAAATTGGTTTGTACGGGAAAAAGGATTTCGCGTATGGACGGCTTCGCTGCAAGTAATAAACAAAGTTCGAAATGAAATTGTGTGGATGTAATGTTGAATTAAATATGACGAGTCACATTAAACGTATCAAATATGCAGATTCGGGTGAAACGAATTTTGCCACTGGAATAACGCGGATGGGTTTGAGCAAAGCGTGCAGGAGCCAAAATTATTCATGCTTTTTAAAATCGTTTTTTGGATAGATTAAGATTTCATTCGCTGTTTTCGTCAGAGTTCAGACCATTTGGCGTATTTTATTTCCCAATCACTTCAGTTGAACCACACATCATTATTTTTCACGTGGGAAACTCGCGATACTTATTATAATCAACGCAATTGATCTAGAATTTTTTTTATTTTAATTTTTTCCACGCTCAACTACTGAGTTTATGATTCATAATGCAGCCTGGTGTGAATTGTTAAATGTGAAAAATGTTTTGAAATACAACATTTCGTATATTCTTTCGGCTTATATTGACTGTTTGTAAATTCAAAAGTGAACCTTGAAGATGTGATACAACAATTTCTTTTCACATGCGCATGATATATGTTGACATGTACAGAAGAAATATCACATCAGAATAATATGGTAAAAAAGCATGGTATCGAAAATACATAAACGTATCATTTCTGCCCTACGCAGATCTATTTTTACACAGCGGTTACGTAAAGAAAATGTAAATCCATCAAGAGCAACTGCAAAATATGTCCAAGCGAAGCCGTAACTTTTGCGGCTACATAATTCGTGTTCTCATTTTACATGAGATTGAAAATGATTTCGTCTGCGGTTTTGCGTCGAGGTACACATTGAGATTTACTTGACACCTCTCCCCGGTCGGCGGCCTTACCTGCAACAAAAGAAAATAATGATCGATTAGAACCTCGAATAGGGACATTTTAGGATAAAAAAGCGTGCGTTGAAAAGAGAATTACAACAGCAAGACAACTGCTCTGCCATCCAATAAACGATAATCTCGCGCAGGAGATGAGAAATTGCGAAATACGAGGCGCAAATTGGATGATCAGTGATTGGTTCGCTCGTGTTACGAGTATCTCGGAATTCTTGCGCCAAGTGTGCGATAATTGTGTGCGCGCGAAATTACAAACATGGAATTAAGAACGCGTTTTCCACGCGTTAATAACGCTCGTAATTGCAAACAAAGTGAGTTCTTAGCTCGGCCTCGCTTTTGTCTGCATTACGCGACATTCGGTCCAAGCTTCGGTAATTATTTGCTGTGGATCTTGTCGAGTATAAAGTGTGCAGAATGAGAGGGGAAGGTAGAAAAAGCCCAGGGTGAGAATGAAAAGCAACAGAATCCAAATAAAAACGATAAGCCATAAAATCACGAAATTACGCATCGCTCGGCCGAAACGAATATATTTGCGGCGAATTCAAGTTGGTTCGAGAATTCTCTGCTCAAAGACATCCCGGAATTGCACGGCTGGGAAATCCACGTGAGAGCCAATGAAAGTTACGTCCAAATATGTTATTTACATTTTTACTTGATAACGGGTAATCCATATTCACAGCCATTAGTGTAACGTGTTATTTAGTGTATACCTGTATATAACGTTAGATAACATGCGGTCAGAAATCATAATAAATAAGGGATATTATGATGGGAACTGTTCTGATATGAATTTAATTTTTCTGGTGCAATTTGTGTGCGAGTGATCATTCTTATAAATGGTTGGGAAATAAAATAATATTGTTTGCTTTTGCAATTATATTGAGAGCACTTTCTTCGATACCATTTACTTCAACGTAAAGTGATTTTTTATACATATTATGATTATATATATATATATATATATATAATCATAAAGTTAATT
>JABFQD010000273.1:0-30319 GCA_022817045.1 Psix sp. ZL-2020
TCAAATATTATCTTATTGCATTAGTTTTAATGCTACTTAAATTTGTGAAAATCTTCAATAAATATTGAATCATTTATTTTTTGTAATAAATGTTTCAGTATTTTTTTATGTATATGATTCTTAAGAAATATAGTAAATTGTTTAAAAGTGTTTTTATAAAAAGTTAAAACTATTTCTTTTACAATATTGTGATAAAAAATAGTTAATTATTATAACACGTTTACAACGTAAAAGATCAATTGTTTAACATATGGAACACAAATTTTAAAAATGTGAATTTGTCAAATATTTAGAATTTGTTGTTTTCAGGTCAATATGCATGTGCAGATGTTAATTGAGAAGTGGATGTTTTAGAAAAATGCCCTCTCTGAAAAGTCTAGAATTACGCAAGGCATTACGAATTATTAAAATTGACATAATGTCGAGAGTGAAACGGAAGCTTTCACACAGTGTGAGAGCTAAAACAGCTGAACTCTGCAAGTAAATTGTCGTCTTGTGCATAAGAATGATTAGCATCGGTGAATACTAATTAAGTGTAGTCTTGGAATCGGATCATCAAGGGGCTCGACTTATTCAAATAGGAAATAAGAAGCACGTATTGAAAGTCACGTTGTGGAAAGTCAACAGGTGGGATTCACACCGCTTACACCCCCAGCGGAGTCAGATGGTCATTGCATGGGAAAAAGTAACGGAAATCAGTGTCCCGTACTCTTGCAATCCTACCTCTCTTCAGAATTAAATAAATATAATTATTGGTTTACAAATCATAATATCAACTATTGTATTTTATAACTACACATTAAAGATATGAAGAGTGAAATCTATAAACGTTTTATATAGGAAGAAATTATGAGTAAATATTACTGTATTTGTGAAGTTTGTATATAAAGAATGTAAAGTTTATGCAGTATTTTTTTTATTTAAATGTATAATATAAAAATTTAATCATCATGTGATTGGTATTTAAATACTTGGCAATTCGAATAATATAATAAATGTCAAAATGCAAATATTTGACAAAAAAGTGTTTTAATAAAAATTTAACTTATATAACATTTTTTAAACAAACTTTGGATTTCTATAGTAACATATCTGATGAAATAATAAATATTTCGAAAAGTCAATACAGCAATAGGTAATCAAACGAAATTCCTTTATATTGGCAATTTATTTATATTTGTATATGTAATGTAATAAGGTAAATAAGTTTAATATCTATAAAAGTTATTTGTATAAAGTATGTATATTAATATTATATAATATATAATATAATATGCAGTTTCTATGATATATAGATATTTAATTATTATTATTGTATAATTATATCTACTATATATTATATTTTAATAATTCTGATTAATACAATCACAGATATTTCCATTTTATAAGGAAGAACATATTTAAAATAACGAAAATTCTTAATGTCAGAATGTTAAAGTTAGAATGTTAATGTGCCATTTGATTCAAAGTGAATTCATTGCATTGAATTGAAATCAATATTAAGTCTATATTGAAGTTTATGTTAGTGTTTAATCAATAATAATTATATCATAAATAATTGATACATTTAAAAAATTATGATTAAAAAGTTGATTTGTTAAATACTTTTATTTGAATAAATGATATAAAACAAGTTGATCCTAAACATTTGAAATAAACAATTAAAACGTGTTAAATAGTAAAAAGAATTTTTTGTGATCATCTTTCTCCCGTGACACAAATAATATGTATGAAAAAAAAGTTCCCACTGTTCGCACTTGGAAGTCACGGGGCAATTTTTTTCGCAAAATGCATCATAAACCGCTAATCCGAATGTCAAATAGCCACGTCATTAGGCTAGTTCGATGGATTAGATAGGGTTAAAAGCTGGGGTCGTAGCACCGTCGTCCGCCCCCTCAAAAATAGTGTCGCGTGCCCTTTTGTGCTGTACCCCTTTTGCGCGAGCGTTGGAACATCGCCCCTGACGCTGGTTACGCGCGTGTTAATCGACAATATAAGTCATAAATTATCATTGCTCTAATAGAGCCGTCGAAGAGTCAAAGGCACACGGGGAGAGATACAGATAACAAGCGGCTAGAGAAAAAAATCGACAAGCAAAAAAATGAAAACTACCAGCGCAAAATCAGGCGCCATAATTCACGCTAACATTTGTGCCATTTGTACACACGCCTTCTTTTGTGTGCTGTAATGTGGTTTGGCATGCGTATTGTCGCGTAAATTCAAATCATATCGTCTAAATGATGCTATTTGTAATTCAAACGTTGCTTGATCGGTTAATATTTGATACAAAATGGTCATTCTTTATCACATCAGAGTATAAAAAAAATGTAAAACAAAAATGACGAGGAATTAGAAAAATAATATATATGCAATTTGAAAAATGGTATATTTACAATTTTTATACGTAAATATGTATTAGAAAAACAACGAAATTTCTTTTTAACAAATTGCATAACAAATGTTGAATTCATTCAAAAGAGCAACTAGATATGAATGAATTATGTATATATAGATGTTAAAAAAGTGATAAGCTGTGCCTGTTGCAAAAACGATAGTCGCTGTATTCGCAGCATCAGGCCTCACAAAGGCACGTGTCACAATGCGAAGCTGCTAGTCCAATGCGAAATATTATATCTGAGGTTGAGTCGCTATTCGAACTTGGCCGCTGCACCCCAGGGTAGGCGTATTAAAATCATTCTGACTGTTTTCTCCCTTGTAGCTTGAAAAACTGATCCTGAACGAAAGGTATGTCGCTCGAATCGTGACGCAGATGCCACGACTAGCAATAAGGGTTACACAAAACGAAGCCATTTGTTTGACATCATTATTCCCATTACTTCAGGTTCATCCGTCGAAATTGGACTAATGTGCTGTTTGTGCTCAATCTCGCTAACCAACCACTAACCTCACTATTCTGTCCAGGTTCAGTCGAGTAGAAAACTAGTGTTCAATATATATTTGTTCATCACTTGTTTGTTCGAATTAGAGTCAAAGGTTGAATTAATATTTAGATTTATAGGATATATGAATTTCAATAACGAAATTTTTCAAAGTTTTGATGTTCAATAAAGATGTTTTTTATCCTTTTGATGTATATATGTGAATTGGTTATTGACCATTGAACTATATATGCAGGATTAGTATAATTTTTATCACATTAATAATTATTTATATATTATTAATTATTTATATTTATTATTTTTGTATTATGTAATGTGTTCCTATATGATATATTAATATAGTAGATCAAATCTTGTAAAATATATCTACTTTTTCATTTTCAATGTGAATAACAAATGTATATATAAAATTATCAGTCTTTTTAGCATACGAAAATTGTTATTTTAGTAGTAATATATATGCAAATATGTAAAAGCTAACAAATTTAGGGTTCTAAATACAGTTTTCATAATTTTTAAACCAGTCTTCTTCATTAAAAATAGAATATATTTTCGATTAATTATCGCATTTATCGATTTCGCTTATTTTTTCAGTTTATTTTTGAACCTAGATATTTTTGGAATTAATCCGTTAAATATTCACCAATGTTTAAATAAATATCTGAAGTATAAATTGATACGAAAAATGTTTTTAAAAAATATCGTTATATACTATTCATTTTTGATTATCCTTAATTAAACTTTTTCATAAATAATAACGACTACTATTCTAGTTTGTTATTTTCATTTTTCCCCTTTTAATCCACACTCATCTACATATAAAATTTAAAATAAAAGTTCAATCTTGGACATAATTCACGAAGAAAGAAAATCACGCGACCCCGAGGCAATAAAAGGTCATTTAAGAGCCTTCATTAATTTTCCAAAATTAATTAACATCATCTTGGCAAGGGCTTAATTGCTCTCATAAACTCGACGGCTTCATTTTTATATTCGAGTTTTCTTCTCTTTTATGCTTATCCAAAAAATGGCTTGACCGTTTCAAAAATTAAAATCATACACAACACGCGGCCGGAACCCTCGGAAGTGACTTCCGGAACAGCTTGACTCGTCAACCACGTCCGGAGTCTAGCTCGATACAATTTTATACAAATATAACCAGCTTGACTCGGCATCGCAAAAGTATGTGTAATCGCATAACGGCTGATTATGCCAATCTCAGCAGTCTAGCAGCGCAGCCCAACTTCGACAATAAGCTCGGTTTTAATTACCGCGACATCTGGATATCGCATAATCTTTCCCTTCATACTTGCTTTTCACGCTCGCGATTATTATTTCGAAGTTACAGCGAGATAAGTGTCAGCTTCTGCAGATTTTAAATTTCATAGAAATTCCAAATCTGCAAAAGTCAAAACTCACAAACAAGAAAACAAAACATTACATCAGAATGACTTCCTTTTATTGTGAACCTAGAAACAGTCTTAGTATACCTCTTGCTATTATTTTTATGATCCGATGATGAAATAAATTTGCATACATTTATTCGTGCAATTATTTGCCTTTATGAGCACACTTTGGTGGCAGTAATGAAAAAAGGTGAATAAGTGGAGAAAAATGAGCTATGATAAGAATCGAATCAGAGCTCGTGCTAAGTCAATGACGAAAAACGACGGTGATAGGTAATTGGAATGCAGGGAGTTAACATATCCTAACGGCTGCCCAGGTGAATCACGCCAAAGTCAGGAGGGCATGACGAAGAGCGGTAGTGCGCTGTGCGTACGTACCTGTGTATACGCGACGCTCGTGCATGCTTTTTACGATGCACAATCTACGATTTACCCCTAGCGCGCTTACATTTGACACTGCAGGCGCAACACCTGCCCGCCACTCGACATTTGCACGCGACCTAACGTTCCACACATTGATTCCAATCAACCCGAAACCGATCTTCCTTTTTTATATTTTCATTAATTATTATTATCTTCAATTTCCCTAATAATATAAAGTTACAACATTTTACGCCGCAAAAAAGCAGGTTGAACAAAATTAGATTTCTTCATTTTGGTTTAATTCACTTTTAAACAAAGCCATTTTATAAAATAATCCAAATTAAGAAGGATTAAATAATATTCAAACTTCGGCCAATGTTTTAGCAAAATATAGTCAAGGTAAACATATTTACATGATGAGAGAATATTTCGATTATTTTTAATTTGTACGAATTTATTAGATGGAATTAGAAGTAATTAATATGTAAAGTAAAAGTTACCAGTTTCTTTGCAATTTCGATCCTCTGATGTGTTATCCCCAACCATATCACGAAGTTGAAGAGGTTCTCGAGGTCCCAGAAGTAATTCTTCACCAACTTTAATACTGCGAATCGTTTCATAAAATAGCTAGAAAACACATATACATTTATACTATACAAATTATAAGTACATTTCTTATTTGATTATAAAAGCTCAAATTTTGATCACGTGTAATGTAACAGAATAATACAAAAATAAGTTTAAAAGCATTTTTCGATTGCATTGTCATAGTGGAAGAATTAAAATGTAATTCGTCAAGTGGTTCAAATTAAATTATTGTATATACAATGAATAAAATGTTGTCTCGACTATAAACAAAAAAATGATCGATGACATAGAAACGTAACATAATTAGAAGTAATCTCGATTAATCATCAGTAGTTCATGTTTTGTGATTCACAGATTATTCCCAGGCACTTCGTCGCATGAAAAAGGGAATCGGAAAAGCGCCCCCTGAGAGTTTTATAAACTGATTTAATAACTAAACACCCTAAATGCGCCTTCAAAATGACACACCCACATTATATAACATTATAACATGTGTCCTCATTCTCACCAATTTTTCATAGTTTATTTATTAGCAGATGAAGGTCATACAAATATTTTCGGAGAACAAATTTGATAACACTTTTTTAAAATTGATAAAAAAATACTAGAAAAGTAAAAAAATTGGAAATTGCTAATGCCCGCTGTCATTTTATTCCTGTTTTTTTTTCTTATTCATTTTTTCTATCATCTTGCAGTTGAATTGGTCAGAAAGAATAACAAGTAAATATTTTTGTATGATTTACATATGTAATTAAATTCATCAGAAACGTTAGTTACTTTTTTTCTCGACTTTTTAAACGTTGAATAAGAACGGTAGTTTTCACTTGAACTTCAAATTGCAGTGTTGATTTTGATACATCTTGGCAAAATGAATGCGAAATCAACATTTAGTAAGAGGTTGAAAAACTGGAACTAAATTTGAATCGAAGAATGAATGAAAATATTTGATAAGCATTGCGTGAGCATGTTTCAATGTTGAATTCAATAATCAGAGACGTATAAATCAAGGAGATAAAAAATGGAAACGCGTTAGATAAAATTGGTCGCGATACGAGTGGGATACTTAACGCGATGGAACGGGTTGAATTAAAGGATGATAACAAATTGCTCGCGCAAATAAATAGAGTGAAAAACGATTTTGAGTCCGAGGTATCAGCGTAAGTTAGGAACTTGTCACAGTTGGGGTTCGCATTCAATTTATATGGCGTATTTGCCCCGGCGTGACGTGGGGTCGCTTTTCGTGGCGGCATATGTGAAATCAGTTAAAGTCAGCCATCGTTCATTGCTCGTGTTAATGCGAAATTATATATCGCTGCTTTGTACTTATTACATTATATTGACTCCAACTGTCGGTCGATCGGAAGTCAGTTCTGACAGTTGCTTCAAAAGGGCACTCAACTAACAAACAGGTTACAATGTTAATTGAACGTTTCAGCTCCAAAAATGTGTACATTTAAATATGAAAAAAGCTCTCATTAAAAAGGTGTCATTATCGTTATAACCATCATCTGCAGTTTGCGAGTTATTTGCGCGTTATTAGCTATGGTGTAGTCTATTTTAATTGAGTAAACAGTTGTCGCTGTTTTTCGTGATTATTTTTCTCGTTGCCAAACACATATTTTTACCAACATATTTGTTTGGCGCCGAACTACTCGAGTGATGTGATGAATTATTCGAGGAAAGAAGTAATGAAAATAATGAAGCTCTAATGCGTGGGTAAAGTATGTGGACTATACGAATTAGTGTTTGAGTTGATCAAATAACAAAAATATATTTTCAAGCTTGCAATTTTACCTGCCCATCGACGTGTGTTTTTTTCATATTGACTGCTCGCTTTTTTGTTGTGCTGCGGATAAATTTTAACCAGTTTTTTGTTTCTTGCGATGCATCCAACCAGCATTTGTGGACTCCATTGCCCACTTGGACCTGAGACAAAAATGAGTTTTAATTATTAATAATATATCTTATCATTAATTTGTACAATCTATTTTCATTTCAGAGTGCGATAATTTTTGTTTTGTTATAACGAATAATGAACTATTTTTTATTTATAAATTGTGAATGAATATTATAGAATTGTACAGTACAGACAATATTGGTCGTACATCATTTAAACAAAAATTGAAATACAAATTTATAGTATATGTGTATGCTTGTTATGTTTTATTTTTCAAAAACTAATGTCTTTACATTAACAGTAAAATATTATGTTTTATTGGATGTTGTATTCTAAAATGTTCGTTACACATTTTCAATTTTATATTGTTTCTAAAAGAACTGTTTTGTAAGTTATTATTTCAGAAACTAAATGACATAATAAAATATTAAAAATATATTTTATCTCAATGAAATGACACTAAAAATTCAGTTTCAATGATCTAAATACTTTCATTTATATGCATTTAATATTTTATTCCCTTCACAATTAATGAGACCGATCAAATAATATGATATGTCAACTAAGAAACAATGAAAATCCCATCATTATCAGCCATTCGGAATCCGTGTTTATTGTGTTTTCCGTTTTGCCCCTACGACATGTTTCCCCCAATGAGAAGTAAATAGCAGTTTCTCGCGTTCCGGTCGATTAATAATTACTCTAAGGTTAGCGTATGCGTCAAGAGTGCAATGTCAAGTCAATTTGGCAGAGGAATAAATCATGAATCAGTGAAAAAAATGACAGGGCTGTTGTTGAATGGCAAATTGAGAGCTGATTCGTTGCGGTGAGGCTCAAATTTGCACTGTAATGTTTGGATGCGGAAGATTGGGTTTAACGGACTGGCGCTTCGGGAGCTCTCGCACCCTCGCGTCTTCTTGTCATGACTTCCGAGTTCCCTTGCGGCCGCTTTTACGGCCAGACAAGTGATTTTTTCAATTGTCTCGTAGGATCCGAATCTCGCGACGCATGACCGCCCATGCGTTACACCCCGATCCACCCTTGAGAGCTCACTTTTCAGTTCACATCGACCCCTTTGGCGATCATCGAATTTCGTCGTTAGAGCGCTCTCTTAAACACCAACAGTTTGCCGCTGCGATAATTAAGATTTCCCTTAATTTCCATGTTTGTAAACTATATTCATTTTGCAGTTCAATATTCATTGCTTTGATTTCAGCTCTTTAATTACTTCAATAATTTTACGATCTTTAATTTAATTACTATTAATTATACAATTTGCCAGGATATTTGATTTGCTATCACTGTATAATGAAAAAATTGTCATTATTTTATTATACGAAATATCACGAATTATTGTAATTTATTAAATGTTATTTGTACAAAAGTGGAAATAAAGATCATTTTCAAATGAAGTATTTCTCAGTTTATATGTATGTATATGAATTTTGTACGCGTTTAAATGTATGTTTCAATATGACAATAAGAGTAAATTAAAAGCAAACTTTATTGCGTTTGATTTAAACAGACAAAATAATACTTCTCCACAAACATGAAAAAGTTGAAGTTATTTGATTTTTTGTATTGTCATAAACTTTTGAACATGCTGCATCAGCCTACTCAAACATGGAGAGATATGTAAACATAGCATTTCCGCGAACGCAGCCTGTATACACGCAAGTAATAAATTCGTTCTAAACAAAAGCGTTAATCACGTGTACAGGTCGGACAGTGAAACTGCAAGGTTCTCACATAAATCACTGATGAGTTAATTATGGCGAACAAATGCGTTGCGCGCAGCTTCGGTTAGAGTGAGATGTTTTTAAGGGTCGGTTCCGGTCAGTAATGGGCGAAGCTACTGGAGCTGGGATGAGCAAGACTTTTTCAACAATAAGCTTTTCCAACAAATATCGTCATAGATTAGGATCTTCTGGTATGTCAAAGACTCGAACAATGAAGGACCAATCACTTAACGCATAGCATTCGGACAGCACGAATAATCACCAGAACCTTATTGTCAAGTAGAAAAAGGTGTCATCATTTCTGGTAGTCGGCACTGACGAATATTAATCGCGTCTCAACATTTTTCCGATCGTCATTAAATGCGAGACATTTTGTAAAACGAAGTTTAATTCTTTTGAATCATTTCCGATACGCGCGCGTTTTAAAAGAAGCTGACACTTTTGGGTCAAACTGGGTTCTGAGTAAAGTTGATAATTAATGGGCCGCAAGTTTGTCGATGACTTAGAAATGATTAAAAGAATGAAGAAACGTGTGCCTTGACACGCAGAAAAAGACACGTCTGTCGTTACGATTGCCTATTCACGGACGAATCAGGAAAAATGAAGAAGAAGATGCGGAGGATCTAGCGCCTTAAGGTCTTCGCAGCAGGGCGCTTGTCTCTTTGTCGGCATGTGGCGGACATGTGCGGACAATTCGTGCGACAGATTTGCCTTCACAAAAATGCCACAATCGCTGTCGCCCCGCAACTTACATTTCAATCTTTCGAATAATTCCACGCTAGTGTAACGCATCGATGAGTCCGGGAAATTTTCTGAAGGTACTAAAGTGTCAACAAGTTGGCCAAATTTTGTTCTATAAATGGCATTTTAAGCATTCCTTTTTCACCTCGATCGTAAGATATAAAAGACCAAAGATTTTTTCACTTAATATATTAACTTAACAATTTATTAATCGTAATATTTGTTCATTTTTATGTATCATTTCTTCGCTTATACAAGCTGCTTATGAAAACTAGGGATTTACATGAAAAAACTAGTAATTTAGTTTTTCATAACATATTTCGTCAATTGAATTAGACATTGTTTTGGGGGATTATTTTCCTATGTATTAAAAATCTGTCGCATATCTAAATAACATTTTTGAACAGGTTTCATCGAGTTTTTTCAAGAGATATTATCGTGTTGTTCGAAACACCAAAACAAAGTGATATTTTTATTAGGGAAAGTGAAACGTTGTCGCTCGATGGATTTGCGCGCGTTATCTGGCTGTAACACTTCCTTTGTACGAAGAACGGATGAAAAGGAGCCATATAGTCTCCTTTGAAAATCTGTTCCGGGAAGATGAGCATTTGAACGACGCCGATGATCTTTGTTGAGATGGAATAAAATAGAACTTTTTTTCTTCTCATTTTCTACAAAAAGCTTTGGTTTCAGTTCTTGAAAGTTCTTGTGCGATCTATTCCCGATTCTCCTTACTTGTCCTATTCATAATACACGGCGTTCTGTTTTTCTCGACGATCATCTCAAGGCTAAACTGCTGACTGATATTAATTGATGTGAAGCGATTAATCAAATTATAGATCGAAAATCAAATTCATTTTTTCACCGAACTGAAGTAAATTGATCTATCGGTTATCAAAATTGATGTTTTTGAAACCTTGTAAAATCCATTCATTCAAATATATTGAGGAATGTAATTTTAAAATACAACTTGTAAATTACATATCGTTAATGTAATGTACGACTGCATTATTAATTCATGTAATTTCCGCGTAATTAATGTACAATATTTCGCAAACTGAAACAATTATTTGAGATCGTTTAATTGAGTACAAATTAGAAATGTATTTTTACAACTTTAACAACCTCAAGTTGTTTTTTATTGTTTTAAATACACGTTTTTTGCAATATTATTATATATTTTATATATTACATTATAAATGATCACTTTCTTTAATATCAGTTAATACAAATAAATAAATGTACGGTTAAAAATGTTGGAGGGAAAAATTGGAAATAGTGAAAAAGAGATGTTTCTTTGTAAGTTCACACCTCGTACAAAACCGACTGACCGAGCGGGATTTCTGGCCGAGTGGTCGATTTGGCAAAATGATGAAAAACAGGCGAAGACGATCCCTAGACAAGATCCGAGAATGGTCCCTTATAATCGGCTGCGTTCCACGCGTCATTGTCAAGGTTTCAGTCGTCCGATCATCGATGCGGGTGGATAATGCCAGGTTGTGCCGATTGTCATCTCTTATTCGAGACAGATCTAGCCTCGAATCCGCAGCACGCATTCGTCCGCACAAATATTTATCCGGAGGCGTTCACTCACAAAATTGTGTTATTCATTCACGTGTTCATTCATTCTAACAGTATTTTCGTTTCGAATATCAACGCATTTTCATTCATTTTACAACGACGAAGTTTTTTATTTTCATTTGTGAACAAAGAGAAGAGGAGAAAACGAGTGAGAAAATAAAAACAAAAGATGACGATCAATGAAGTTGCCCAGCTGCTTGAGTATTTAAATGACAGCCGAGGTAATAAGCCCCCTGGAAAGAAAGTAACGTGCGAATAAAACAAATCAATGGCGGATGATAGCGGTGTGATGGTCGACGTTGAAATGCTTTTAACCGTCACAGTATGGCTTCCTGTTCGTCATCGTTACACATTTTCATTTTTCTTGTGCGCAAAATGTACTCTTATCTTACTTACTTAATGGAAGAAAATAACATTGGGTAGATGAATTATTAGAATATTATACAATTTCATAGCATTATATAAATTGTTTAAGATTTGTTTATGTAATAAATTTATGAAATTATTGTTTTAATTTTTGTAAATATCATGAAAATAATTTAAATTAGATTTACAAAATGGATTACTACAAATATTTATTCGTGTATGTAGTAAAAATAATTGATAATAATAATACATACAATTATTAAAAGTATAATAAGATTACATAATTAAATATTTGTTATTTATTTAGTTAATGATTGAATATAACTACTTATTATTGTTATTATATAGACATAGAATATATACAATTTCAATTCAATGTTTTTATTAGAATACAATTACCGAGGGAACTGACATTTTACTAATTCAATAAATAATTTGTAAACAATTATTGATTTCTTAAAATGAATCAAAAAGGAAATTATTGTTTCATAAGTAAAATACAAAATTAATTTTCATAACCTTAAATTCAGCATGAATTTAAGGTTATTTCATATTTCATTATGAAATAGAAAAATCAAAGAAAACCTCATGATTTATCTTCAAAGCGGTTTTTTTTCATAAAGTTGATCATCCCCTGTATAATAGAAGTGTTTACGAGTTTTCAACGATTAAGAAATAGGAATCGCGACGGGGAGACGTGGGGGAGGGGGTTAAATTGACGTAACGAACACTGCACATTAACTCCGTGGCGTCATCTTTGCTTAATCTTTGCGTCTTCAGTCGGGCTGAGTAATCAAGTCTTAATTGATTTGCAGAAAGCAATTAAAGCGATGATTGCAGGCGCGCGGGACTGCAGCTAGAGTTCGTGGCAATAATTCGGGTGACAGCGGAGCGAGGGCTGTGTTTTGTTTAGCGATCCGTTTGACCCACTTGACTTTTACCTAGACTAGGATGCGAGTAATGACAAGGCGAGCGGTGCCCTCCGACCCGTGTCTAACGTGGAGCAGATGCTACAGATTTGACTTTACTTATGTTATATACCCTCGTAATACTCCTGAGGGAAGCTACCCTCGGCCGTGTCTCGTAGTATAAATTATATCACAGTCGCGTCACTCTCAGCCCCTTATATGATCGATCATTAGAGGCCTATTTACCAGAAAACCAAGACCAAATTGTTTTTACGTTCACGCGAACTTGTTCCTGACAACTCATCAGACACGACAAACCCTTTCCATTATAACTTGTTTCCATCTTCTTGATTGCTTTACTGAATAATTGAAAATCATAGCTGAACTGCTTTATTGCAGAAAAAAAGCGACAGTGCTTTAATGCGACATTTTTTTGAATTTGAAGCATTCGTTTTTAGATGAGATTTATGTAGATTCAATTGCTAGACTTGAAACATTGTTACGTATAGATTCGGCAGTGAGGATTATTTTTTTTATTATGAGTCACTTAGATAGGTAAATAACGTAAAGTTTATGTATTGTAAAATGACATAAACTGTGCAATAATACGCATAATCGAATCATACGAGTGTTATTTTTTATATAATAATTCTGTTTATGTCTTTATCTGTGTTGAAATATAATCATCTTTTTCCCCCTTGTCTTTACTATTTGAGATAAGTAGTCATATTGATTTTGAAATATTCGTACTTTCTGCAATAATGCATATAAGTTGGAGTCAGTATGAATAAGACTTGATCAATGATTAATGTACACCTTTAATGGAAAGCACAAGAGAATTGCTTGAACTGGCTTATATATTTCTGAGTATATTGAACTTGGACATTCCCTACAGTGGACTAGATTAGTTAGTCAGCGGTTTGCTGTTATAAGCCCCTAAACACTGACTCTGACATTACACAACAAAGTTTTGAAAGTACATTCTGCAATTTTGATAAGTGGAGAGTGATTAGTTGCAAAATGAGTATTTGCCAAAACTATGTTATATCTAAATTTCTTTTAAAAACGAATGTAAAAGAATTCCTTAGAAAAATGTTCTTTTTCATAATACAACGAAGAGAATAACATAAAAAAGTTTCTGTTATGAAATATATTTTTTCATTTGCGGAAGTGCAAAATTGCCCTTAGGAAGTTGCTTGATTTATTTCACATCTTGAGAAATGTTATTAGCACCATAACAATAATAATCAATTCCATTTTCTATCGATGTCCTTTTCAACGAGGGCTAATTTATTTTGGAAAATAGTTGAAGCAATTTCTGAAATCAAGACAACGATCCTTTTCAATGGAAGCATTATTTTTAAATGTATATCTACACAATAATTGGCTTTAATCTTAATTACGAATCTTCTCGCTCGTTAGATATAGTATGCAGTTGTAGTCTTTCTCGGCTCTGCGTCGTCTCTTTCTGGTTAAAAGTCTCGAATTGGCAAGACAATCAACAGCGCCACATCAAAGACGCAATTGTTACCCGTAAATTATAGCTGTGGCACTTTCTCGACTTCTCGTTATGAGTTGCGAACAAGTTCAATTAAGTGCGCGAGGGTCCTTGGTCGCCCGGAGAAAACGGCTTCCCGTACGCAAAGGGATGAGACGGAAACACACGTAGTGGCAGACCCTACGTCGCATTTCTTTTTGCGCCTTAAGCGCGTAGATAAAGGTGACGAAGTGCGAAGAACAAAGCTGACGAGTCCGGGGCTGCAGGGTCAACTTGACGAGCAGTCACACGTGTCGATTATGTCTCCCGAATACAAGATGATAGCTCTGGCGCACAATTTATCGCATCTCTGTAGCTCTCAAGGGAAACCTACTGTCAAGCTTTCTGTCCATTTTTCAAAACTCTTTTACGATCAATGGATCTACCACTTGACCTGATGTTTACCAAATGATTATTATTTTTTTGTCTAAAATCAGATGGATCAACTACATAACATATAACCATACAATAAAAGTGTATTTTATAAACATGAGTGTGTTAGTTAATCATGCAATTACATATTAATAACACATATGCATAATCCAAATATGTATGCAGATTATAGTTAACAATATCATTAAGAAAATGAACGTTTAAATGAGCGTTTATATTGTCACACATGTATATTATAACACAAGGTAAAAAGCTACGCCATCTCCAAGGCTAAAAACTGTTACAATTATAATACACACAAAGTATCAGATTCCATTTAAATATGACGCAGCGATCGCGCGAACGAGATTTCTAATTCAAATAAGCCATTCCTCAAACTGCAAATATTTCTTTGAATCGAATTGTAAGGCATTTGAACCCTTTGGCGAGAAGTCGTCCGGTGGATACTTGCCAGCGAGACAGGTCGTTTAATTTCAATGTCAAAATATACTCGCCGTTGGATTCTAAGTGACACAAAGGTATCATCATATCGTTATTACCATAATACTCAAGCAAGGATAAACTGTCAATCAAAAAACTCGATCCGAAAAAAGGGCTAGTTGAGCCGTCGTACGAGGTGCTATATGCTAGTTTATATTACACTTATAACAAGCCGTTTTGTACTAACTTTTCATGTCTTTGTGCGCCACACGAGACAGTCTCTGCAGGTTCTCTAGAACTATATCCAATGTCATTTATGCATATCCTTCGCATAGGTGTAACTCTGTATATAGCACAAATATGAATTTATGGGACAAAAATGACGCATGTATATGTAATCATATAAATAAATTATCATTTAAAGTATTATAAATTAGAATTGATCATAAGAAAAATATTTGTATATCATTGAATATATAGTAATCTCACGTACATCATTATATATAATACAATATATAATGTAATAATTCTATAATTCTAGTAACATTTTGTGTTATATATAACAGTTAATTATATATAATTCAGATTGTTTTAAATGACAAAACGAAAACAAACTGAAATCAACTTCAAAATACCTTTACATATATATATATATATATAAGTCCATATATGAACTTTATACATATTGACTATCAAAAACTATCGTTATCATCATTTCTACGTTAGGGGTTGATGTCTCCGAGTGAAGGTAAGGTAACTATATATAGTATCTATTGCGAATTCGCACGAATGTGTCCAGCAGGACGTTTTCAGGGCAAAGCTTGACAGCGTTATGATGAGGCAACAATGACAAAGTCTACTCACAGCGATAGAAATTCAAATGAGGAATTTGCAGCGAGCAAAGGAACAGTAACCCTACGCCTTGAGAAAGTCTTGCGATCGACTCGGATATCGATTTAAATGTAAGAATTCAAATCCGCGGTGTATTCGGTCATACGCGTACGCATTACCTACGGACATAATAAGTTCATTGTCAAGTCACTTCCGGGGCTTGACCGCTCGGAACGCCTTGACGTGGTCAGACAATGTCCGCAAATAATGCCTACGACAATGACTGGACTCGAAACGCTCTTTTTAAATATATTCCAACATCCACACCATTGCGCCGAAGAATAAGTGCCTGTTCTTTCATACTGGTTCCGCTTTATTACTTCCAGGGACAGAACTACTTAAGCCTCTCCAAATGAGAGTTCACGCTTTGTAACACGAAATGCGAGACAATTTTTATTTTGGTCTGACTTGTCTCTGAGATGTTTCGACAAAAAGAAAAAAGGGACGAGGAGAAAAGTATTTTACAGTTTGAAGATTGTTCGTGAAGCTGATGTAAATTGAAAGAAAGGTTTTTGGAATTGGTAAGCTAAATGTTATTTTGAACATGCTGACGGCGAAAGTTCGTCGATAAATGATTAAAAATAATTTGTTCAGTTTTTATCGAATATAACTTATATAAAATATGTTTTACAACTGAAGCACTGTATCATAAAATTGAAGTTACGTAAAAATGTTATATAAATGTTCTTTTATGAGCCAAATACGGGTTTTTACAAGTGTAAATATGAATAAGGATTTACTGCATGAATGCATATAATTGGATTTTAGTTGCAAGATTTTTATTTTGTTGTAAAGACGAAATTTCCTTTTGTTATTTCAAATTTGATGTGAATATTGTATTGTTGTTTTATCAGGGTGATGTCA
The DNA here is from genome assembly GCA_022817045.1 of Psix sp. ZL-2020. Lineage (NCBI taxonomy): Eukaryota > Metazoa > Arthropoda > Insecta > Hymenoptera > Scelionidae > Psix > Psix sp. ZL-2020. The sequence continues at coordinate 16,595 of JABFQD010000273.1, forward strand.
AAAATTGATGCATTTTTTAAAATCTTATTCGAATTAGTCAAATCCAAAGACAACAGTTATTTTGATATATTGATTTGTATTATTTTCCACAAAATATTGAGTTTCAATATAAAAAATACTTATGATACGGGTTGATATTTTCTGTAAATATACTTGAAATGTTGCAGGACATGCTTTTCAATGACGACAGATCCGAAACCAAGATCTCAATCATCCCAAAGCCAGTCGTTTCATCGAACCCGAAGGGATCCGCGACGAATCATAACTCAGCTTCGGATAACGACCGAGTGAGCATTGAATACAATTATCCGATTGTATTTTTGAGGAATCGCATGACTGGTTGGCGGATTCATAATCGCGGTTAACCATTTATATAATTTGTCAGTAGCACGCGCTCACGATGTGGTTTTCCAGACGATTTGACAAAAAAGCACTACGTGGGCGACGCGTGTCTCTCCGGTTCGCCCTCGAAAAAAGTCGCACCGAGTGCCGCAAAGGTTCTGAAATCACGTGGAAAAACGACGGCTTCAATACATCAGAGGGATCCGCTTGCTGCGAGAAAAATTCGCATCCGTTGACTCTGCGCGTGCGCGATGGAACATTCCGAACGAGCTTTTAAGATCCTCGGAAGTTTCGCTTTCATTGCGAAAAAACGGAGGAATAACGGGACGTCGCGTTTCTTTAGTGATTTAAGAATGATTTAAGATCCAGCACGTGGCGCTCCGAAATTAGGAACCACCCGAACCCCAAATTGCGGCGTAATTGGTCGCACTTTGAAGTTGCGAAGGACAAAAAATCAGACGCTAATAAATCGAGCGGTAAACTGATCATTTAATTCTGGACCGGGAGATGGCTTGGGTTGACGCTAGGGTGCGAGATTCCACACGGATGAACTAAATCCAAGATTGGTTTAGCCGGCACGAAGGCACGAATCACGCGTCACCGACGTCTTTCAACGGCACCAGTTTTCCGAAAAAGTGCATTTCCCCGGTCGCAGCAGGTGGGTTGGCCCCTCGTTTTTTTCCGCCGTCGATGAATGAAATTTCGGTTTACGTCTCGCCGGCGTGTTTTATTCATCGGCTGTCGATGGTACCCTCGAAGCTTCCGACTGTTTTTTTCATTGTGAGAAAAGGATTAGAGTGAAACAGGGAAAGCGGATTTGCGACACGCAACGTGATATTCCGACAAATTCGCAGTCCCGTTAAGACGCGATAGCCGACCAATCGCGAAATATCCGGAGCGAGCTGTGCGTAGGGGTTGATAGATCGGCCGGCGAAACGAAAGGGTAGTTTGCTTTAATCTATTCTGTAATCGTCGGTCGACAGTTGGCTCGGCTGCCTTTTTGTTGGCGCGAGATGGATGAAGCCATTTACATTTTGTCAGTACGACATGCGCTCTCGTTATCATATCTATCACCCCTGACCGGTGCGCTGACCCGGAGCAATTTCGCGCGCTGGAATTTTATCCCAAAATCAAGCATTGTATTGATTTTCCAAAGTAGGTGGCGATTAATAGAAATGTCACCAGGATGACACTTTCGACCAGCAGAAGACCAGGTGCTTCTATTCGTGTCTGACAGCACCGTCTTTGCCGACATCTGTCGGATAATGCCAGGGATTAAGAGACGAAGTTTTATTGGCTCAACCGGGGCACCGGAATCCTGGTAATAAACAGATCGATCATCTTTCAAACGGCTCAGCGATACCCCGAATAGATGATATCGCCCCAAATTCCACAATTTTGCAATCCTCTGCTTTCTCACGACTTTCAGCTAAACTCACCTCCCAAGCATAGCGTTGCACCGCTGGTTCTTGAGTCCATTTGCCCCGGAAGGGCCCAAATTTTGTTCCCTGAGAAATGTATTTCCTTGCTCTGGCTAAGGGGTCATCGGGGGTACCGCCGATCTCCACTTCCGGTACAGGCGTATCCCAGTCTCTAGAAAGTATCGTCTGGTCCTGAGATTTAAGGTTCGATCCATCTGGAGTAACAAAATCAGATCATTCTCATAGCCGTTTCGAAAATAAACATAATGTAAATAGCTTTTTCCTTCTTGTTTATTTAAATAAGCTTTTCGAACATTAACCAAAACTAATCAAATGGTCTACTACATTACAATTAGATTTGCCATCAAAATTACTGTAATCAATACAGTAATCTAATCTTACTTAAATTTTAGAAATAATATAAACTTTTCTTTTCTCTTTAGAAATTGTCTTTGCGATACAGCAATAATTAGTGGATTATGGTCAACGACCATATGTTGACCCAACTTTATATTGAAATAATTCAGCGTAATTTTAATTACCATTTTTTAATGTATATATAATTTTCAAATTTTATACATTTTATATACGATCATTTTGTAAACGGTGTTAATGTCGTACAAGTTAGAAAATATTTCATTTTTTAATACAACTCACCACAATCCTTTTGGAAAGAGTCATCGAGCTGATCACATCTTGCATCGAAAGGCTTGTTCTCATGGTCCCACTTACTATCCCGCTCAGTCAAAAAGGGATCTCGCTGGTGTGCAGGTATCGCTTGGGGGTAGTTTTGGGACACGTCATGAGCACTGGTTGCATGCAGGGGTGTAAGATCATGAGCCACTCGGTACATTGAGTTAGCATTTGTACACGAATAGTGCGAGGAACCGTTCTCTTCCATCTCTGTTGCTTCACCCCCACGCCCGTCGCCCCCGACGTCTGTCCCACCGATTGCTTCACCTTCTTCGTTGCTTCCTGAAAAATGGAAAGAAGCCTTCAGAGTCCAGGAAACCCCTCGACTAACAATTCTCCGACTTTCTCTCCAAACCATATATTATCAATAAAAACCAAAATCAAATATTGAACAGGTTCCATTGTCTCTCTTGGAGGAAGACAAATTGTTATCTATCGGCAAAACCTGGACGGCACGTAGACGGCATTAGACTGAGGAAAATCTCGAAAGCCTTTTATCGTCTAGCCGGCGTTGTTTGAGATTGGCTTTTTTCAACTTTATGGCTAACGAAATCGCAGCGCGTTCAAGAGATAAGGGTGAGTGAAAAACAAGCGAAACAAAAGGCGGTCTGCACTTTTGATCTCAGTGCCCACATAGATAAATGATCGGCCAAGTCCGCTAGCAGGTGACTCTTGGTTTATCTGCGCGTCAGGGATAATCGTCGATTATCATAATGGCTCGACTATGCTAGTGCCGCCAGGAAATCCGACTTAATCGCCCGAGCAAACAGCGGTTCGCGGATTCGCAAGCAAAGCGCAGACCTCGTAAAACGCTGATCCCTACGAAGGTACTATTAGACATGTTCATTCAATCTTGCGTGCGCCCGGAGAAACGCGTGTCGTCGATATATTGGAAAAGCACCACTCGACCACAAGTGCCATCCTGCGGCTGCTACTTGTGAGAAGTGATAGTACCAAGATTACAACGAGGCGAGGCTGTGATTCTAAACGCGCCAAGAATTTGCGTGGGAAAAGTGCGTCTTATTATCTTACGCTACTAATCAAGCATCTTTTTTTATTGTAAATGAGCTTACGCTATATTAGGCTATCTTATAGATATAAGAAGTGTAAGTATAATGATATAACAAGAAGCTATAAGTATTTTATGATTTATTTATAACGAAGATATCAGTTTTATATCAGCTGTATTATATGATGGTGTCTAGACATTATTTCATAGGGCATATTTAATATGCAATTTTCAAAACGTATTTAATATGCAATTCTGCTGGCGTTTGTTATAGAGCAATTTAAAAATATGTACATTTAGAATGTAATATTATTACATTTATATCATGGAAAAAGTATGCAATTTTTATACTCGCATGTTACAATAAATTGCAAATTATGTTTTTCTCTATATAATTAGTTATACAACTTATATTAACCCTTATTGATAAGAGAATGGAAATAAATCTGTTTGATTTACATTATAAATATGGGATCCAGTTCTTGATGATACTCGAATAACGTCTTCTTTGTTACTCAAGGTCGTTGTTTAAAATGGTCGGTGTTGAAACAAAACAGTGAAAGCCCTTTATATAAATTAATACACAGCTCATATAACTGTGTATAGTTGCAAACACTTACTCCATTTAAAATTCACTTTGATAAATTTTTGGTGCAACGTATACCTATATTTGTGAATGCCAACTAAGGCAAAGTGTCATTTTTGTTTAACAAAAACTGTTTAGCATTTGGTGCATTTGATATCAGATTAGATATTGAATCTGTATAAATCCAGCAATAAGATGGAATGTAGATGATCGAATGACTCAAAACATCTGCTCTTTTAAAACAAATAACATAACTCATGTGACCCTAGTCAGGTTGTAATAAACAAAAATGTGATTGTGTGAGAAAGTATCTTAATTATGTGTAACATAATTTATATCATTTTTTTTCATATCACCATCCTTATATTAAATTCTACACAATATTACAATTTACAAACGATTATTGGTCATCATTGAACATCAGTAACACGTGAATCTTTTCACGAGAAAAATTACACAAATGAACCTAATATTTGTGTTTAAGAAATGTTACCAGACACCTAAATTAATCTATTAAAAACTTCAATATACAGAATCACTTGAAATATTTCAAATGACTAACTTCGTTTGACTTAAAATGTTCCATATATTACTACATAAGACGATTTTGAAACTCACCGTCCATTCTGCAATCCACTACTGATCGCGAAAGATCGAGGCAGTTCATTGGACTCGCAGAATTAGTCGCCAATTTTCACTAACGTAAACAACCAAGCCACATAATCCATACGAACTAACTAACAATAAACGAACACCAATCAAACCGTGTATAAAGTTGTGGATGCCATCACGTAAAGAATCACGCGAATCACAAGGAAATCGTTTTGCGCGTAAGCCGTCGCACGATGACGTCACGGTGACGTTTGTGGGGTAGTATTGAAAACAGCCGGTTCCGCGAGAAGAGCGCCGTCAGCTGGCTCTTGGCAGACTATTTGGGACCGACATCTCTCGAGAGAAGAGGATGTCATGATTCCCGAGGGAAGCTAGGACAATTCTTGGGTGTGGCGAACCCGGATGAAGCGCGGATCCAGTTGGTCCAAGGGCGGGGCCATCCCGGGCTGCGGAGGAATCACGAACCCCCACCACCGCTGGCTACCCCTACAGCGCCACCACCATGACTTTTGTGCATCTCCATTATCCCTCTCTCTTGCTCGAAAGCAGCATCCAGTGCCACCGGACGACGAGTTTAATGACTAAAGGAAAACGACTTCACCAATAGGTTGAGAGAGATAGAGCATTGCCAGACGATTATTCCACTAAAAAGATAGGATTAGCAAGTGCCGGTTGTTGGCTTTGCTTGTTGTTTGTTGTCCTATGGATTCGATCTACGTAATCACGGGATTTAAATCTTTTTGCCTCTGTATTGGAAAGAGGTGTTGCAACTGATTGATGTTTTGAATTTACACTTAGTCCCATTGAATCATTGTAAACTGAGAATCGGTAGTAAATTAGGAGATGAGTAATGATAAGGAAATAAGTTTACAGAAAAAGGAGAAATAAATTTGACTTTTTAAAAGGTTTTTTAACTGACAGAAATAGTACTGGAAGAATGAAGAAGAAAATAAAAATTGTCTCTCGTCGATTGATATTCAAGAAACTGTTATTCAAACCTCTCATGATATCCATCTTCTCTAATCCCAAGGGCGAAATCTTTTTGGAGAAAATGTATCACAGAAAGATATAGATATATTCGTTGTAAAATCTTTCATTTTAAAACTTTGCGGCGGATCCAGAATTTAATCTTAACACAAAAGTGTCGACAAACTGCCGTCAAATATCGGCAATCCCGGTCCCTCTCAGCTTTTCGTCCTTCCTTTGACGACAGTTTCTTTTTCATCGGCATTAGAAGCGAGACCCCACGCAGTGCCTCGGATCAATCGAGCGCGAATTGAGACCCTTATTGAGCAAAGTGAGCTACTTTCCACGGTTATCGAAAATGTTGCGTCTACTTTTTTGCTTGGAATCCTTACTCTGTGGTTCTGCCACAGACTTCTGACACTTTCCTTTCTAGATCGTGGGTTCACTTTCAGAGTCAGATTTCGTAGACGTCAGTCGGACTCGTTTGTCACTTATTCATCTCGGAGAAAAAATATCTTCGCTTGAAAAAAGGTACAAAGGCCATCGTTTTTTCGCGTCCGCTTTTTAGTTTTATTTTTTTAATTTCAAATACGTTGACAATTTTTGGACCAATTACACAAACCTCGCCCAGAAGAACGATCTAAACCGAATTTCACGCAGCTTGTTGTCAAGACGGTGGAACGTGTTTTTTGGCTCCTTTGTTGATGTGCAAAAGTGAGAAATGTATGCTGACATAACTTCTTGGTCGAAATGAAAGTCAATGCAATGAATAAAACGCGGCGTCGTAATGTCCCTGCGCCGCACAAGCATCCCGCGGAGAAACGAATGCTAAGTCAAGACTAAATCTTCATTTCGTTCATCATACAACGAAAAGCCACATGGCTGTGTCGTAAGGCAACATTACCATTCGCTTTATACGCAGAAGACATGTGTCGCGTGTAGTTATATTATTCTTTATGACCGGTGGTGCGTACCCTTGTTCACCCCCCACAATATTTGGAACTGTGATTTACTCGGGTGTTAAACGACTCATATTACCTTTCACCAACCGAACTTACGATTCCCATTGTACGTTTTTGTTTAACGCCATTCTCATTCTTTATCAGCCAAAATATTTACCATTGTCCTACTCTGTCTTGCTTGATTAAAATTTTTCATGCGAACAGCTTTTTCATTTTCATTGTTTTCCAACTTGTTTATCGTTTTTGACTATGTCTTAATTTACTTATTTTGTAATGATATTGATGTGCGATTTGGAACTTCGTACAAGTACTTTTGTAGCTGAAATATGTGGTTATATAGACATTTGTATTATGTTTATACTTATATATATATTTACATTCACTATAAAATATACAACCTATAAAAATGAAATTTTATCAATTTCACATATATGCCTAGTTAACAAAAAGATCATACAAAATCTAAAATGTTCCATCCAAATGAATCTTTTTATGTTACATTAATTTGATGTAGATAAAAAATAGATAGGCAAATTAATAAATATGTAAGAATTTTAGAGTTTTCATTTAAGACATCATGTTTACAACAAAGATTAAGAGATTTACATATAGTCAATCGTGAAACAAATGTAATAAACCTTGATGACAAGATCTTTTATGCATAAACACATTATGATTGTTAGATATAAATCTATTGCTGTTGCAGATGAGTACATACATCAATATAAAAAACTATAAAATTGTTCAAAAATTCTGTTAGTATCAATCGTTAAACAACAAACTATTGATGGTAAATTATTGAGCTTACATAACTAGAATAGCAATTTTATACATCACCTAATCGTTAATTTGTAATACGTTGTCAAGAAATGAAAATTTCTCTGAATCGAAATTTAGTTACGAAATGTTGAATCATACATAAGGAACATGAAATCACAGAATAATTATGTCCTATGAAATGCCAAACCCTAATGTTACAATTTAATCAAAAAGACAAAATGAAATTGTGCACGTCCTCGGCAACCACACGATCTTTAGAGTGAAAACTACGCGGACACAAACGGCCAAGTTGATCCAATAACCGACACGAGTGGTACGATGGGGCGTATTGGCCCGCAAGGATATCAAAGGGTTATCATTTGTGAGCAGACCTCCCACGAAGCGAGCACAGAGGCCGTGGGTGCAACTTATGACACGCCGAGTGACGACGCCGTAACGCCGAGGGTAGAACGCTAGGCGGTGGAGGAGGGGGTGGGAGATGGGGCGCAAAGCTATTAAACTGACAGAAACACTTGCCACCCCCAGACACTCTTTGCTGAGATCGTTGTATCTCATTCGCTCCGGCGGAGCTCGTGTCTTCTCGTCTCTGTACTTTACATCGTCTTGCTGATTCCCTGCCTGCGAAGCGGTGTTATTAATATTTTTCACCTTCGCTCGGGGAGTCGTCCGATGCTCCCGCGTGACTCTCCTGACGTCATTTCGCAAGCTGACGTGGTCAATAGAAGTTTCATCAGCAGATGAAATTCCATTGTGCGATAGATGAAAGCCATTGACGGTTTAAAATTGCGAAAAGTTGGTCGGCAAAAAAAGGAGAGCGCTTGATTTTCAGCTGCACGATTCGATAAGAACGCCGATTCGTTAGTGGATGAAAAGCAAGGATCCGAGGTTCTTAGCTTGGGAAGACAAAGTAAATCAACAGTTGATTCAAAGCGGAGGGACCGAATGATTCTATGCAGTTAGTCTTGAATGCGGCTGTCTGAATGGCAAGTGGCTGCGCCTCTCGAGAAGTCAGAGAGACAATTCGCAAACAAACCCTCGAAGCTAGAAATCTTGCCACGTCGGCGATTCAAATTGGCGGGATCCTCGGACTCCTCTCAACTACGGGTGCTAAAGCTCCATAAAGCAGGGCCCAAAACAAGCGGCACTCCAGACTGAGCGACTCCGTGACTGGGAATACGCCAGTCGACCGTTGAGACGTGTCCAGGTTGAGGAGCGTGAGAGAGAGGAGTGCTTGAAATTCTCCAAAACTGACTACTCGAAGTCAACGCTCGAGTAGGCCCGAAAGAACGGACCAATCGTAAAGCCAACTCCTTGATCTACCCCAAGCGGAGATAAAGAGACATTTGTGCGCAGGATGATTGGCGTCAACGGTCGCAGCCAGTCTATAATTTGGCCTCAGTGTTCGTCTTCGACGTTTCTTCCTTTATTCTGGCCCTTTGGTCTCCAGGCCGAGAGCAACGCCCCCCTGCCTGGGGGCAACTTGAGACGCAATTGTTGAGCGCCGTTGGTACCGCTGGGCTCACAATGCCTGCCGGAAGTCACCGGAAGACGATGAACTGACGGAAGACAGAATCTCCCGAGCAGCAACGCCTTCTCCTCCAGCATCCCCAGTCTCCTGCAGCTTGCCCCCGCGACTCGCGCGATTCAACGTTTCGCGACTTTCGACTCGTCTATGAATATATATACACACATATATATCAAAGACTGACACTCGACCTGGTCTTGTTTTTTACACCCCGACAAGGGAACTGGATCGAGCACACGTGTTCCACTCGCTAGTCCAAAACTCAGATCGATAACGATGACTTTCATCATTTGGGTATCTTGTTACGAATGAAGAAACATTTCGCTGACTATTCAGAAAAGACTGGGGCGTATGCAGATTTAATTCAGTTCTTTGCTGGGGACACTTTTTATCTGCGCGTTGGAGAATAAACAGGAAATTATGTCAACGCTTATGAGCACCCTAAGAAAATGTTTACGCGGACACGCATACAATGAACGAATGCAGGAGGATGAATGTTGCATCATGTTGTAGGAGATGGACTACGATAATAAAAAGATGCTGAATAAGATTTGAAAAAACGGATTCGCGATCAAAGGCGACATTTCAATTATGAAATGTAGAATGGTCTTTCAGTTCGGATTCATTTACGAAAACGTGGCCAGACAATTTCAGAGACATGAAGAAATCAATAAATATGTTTCTTACAGAAGCGTACATTTAACAATTAACAATTTTTGTTTTGATTCTATTCATTTCAACTTTATACAAATAATGATGTCAATTTTATATAATCTCCACTAGAATCGTAGTAGAAGTTACTATAATTATTTCCAGATGTAGTTACAACTAGATACACACCTTTAAAAATGTAATATAGATAAGCGATACTCTAAAAACTAGACATTTATATATGCATGATATGCATTATATATATGTTATTATTCTGCGGGACATTACAATTCAACAAATTTGATATACTATCAAATTTTATTGATAGTATATATCAATAAAAAACATACCTCTATATTAGGATACAAAAAAGTGAAAGTCCTAGTTTAGAGTTGAAGTTAATCAATAATTAATCACATCCACTTGCACAGTGTTGTTATAATTGTTGAACCTTTATTACATACGTTTAGTAATCTATATACCTTTCTCATACTTGTAAATCAAAACTGAAATAATGCGAGGAATTGAAGCTGATGAAAGATAAATTGGCATCAACGTAAATTACCGTTATTTTGAATTTACACTGCAAAAAGGTGAAATATCGGTAGAATTGCTGCATCCTACAAATCGCTAATAAAAAGCTGAATTGAATCAATGCGTACATGGACAAAACAAAATGCAGTCATTGAGAGCACGTGCGGAGAGTTCGGCGGTTCACATGATCCTGGACAGTATACAAATATTGGTGTATTAAGAATGCAAGCTAATTATGTTTTGGTACGCGCGGCTTCCGCCATGGACGACGGAGTTTGCGGTGGCCGTCCGTTCGCCATTGTGATCCGAACTTCGGCACACAGCCGCGGGCCGCGCGTCCCTGTCGTTAAATTAATTCTATCTCGCTGCGATGAAATTTACATCTGCATGGCGAACGCAATTTTTCGCGCGAACTGACAATTTTGCGCTTCCGTAAAAATCGTATCACCGTTATTTTTGCGATAATTCATCCTGTACTAATATTTAATAAAAAAAGTGCTTTTATCATCCGACCTGGATTAATAATGAAGTTTGTTTATGTAATAATAATTTGTTAGCTGTGTGCAAATTTGTTGTAGTAACGTTACAACGCAAGTCATCAAGTGGTTCAATTATGCAGATCTCTCTTCGTTTAACTCTAATCGGAGTGATTTGTTCAAATTATTTATTGCTTGAATGATCACGAAGCATACATCAATATGCATAGAGTTTAATATATATGGCAAAATATGAAGACCAAATAAAGCAAACGTGTGCTTTTAACGCGCGCGCGCGCTGCAACAATTTCGCGTCGATTGTTTTCAAATTTAATTTTCATTAGTTTAGCACCTCAAGCTATTTGCGCAAAACAGTGCTCTTCATTGTCCACCCTTGATCTTGATATTCAATCTTGCGACGAGTTTGTTGAGAAGCGATCGAAGGGCGAACCCCTGCGGCTCACCCTTCGTGGCATCGAGGCAACAAGGGTAAAGCTCCGAGGAAGTAGGGGAACAGATGTTTTTGAGCGCGAACTAACATTGTAATCTATGTTCCACAACATCGTAATTAAGGAAAAACGGAACTCCCAAGTCTCGCTGGATTTTCATGCCAGAACTCGTCCAACTTGTCCCATCGTCACTTATGACGAATTTGACAATTTACGGTATCACTTTTTGGTGTTTAGGAACATGTTTCAAAATCATACTTTATCGGGCTCTTCGACGTACAATAGTTTCGCCGAAAAGTCAAGGAAAATATAAAGAAACTGTGAGATGGGAAAAATACAAGCATGTTGAGGTAATAAGAATCGTATCATTGTAGGCGAATCTCACGCGCAGCTCATAAACAAGAGTCAACAAAAGGCTGACCGCCCCTCTAACATTCGTTTTCGCGCATACGTCCAGGATCCCTTTGGACCACTTTGGCAGATCAAGACTTCCGCGAGATAAAGGGAATTTAAAGTTTAAATTCGTGTTGAAGCTTTGGCCGATCAGGACGGCCACTCAGGTTCAGATAACATCTGACCATTTCATCCGGGTCGAAGTGGAATGATAGAAATGGAAATTTTTTATTGAATTCAATTCGAGGAGTTGGAACAGCACATATATAGCGATTCTCCTGCGTGACAATGATCCGAGATAGAAACTTTAAAAAAATCAATCTAGAAGTTCAGCAAAGAATTACTGTAGATGGTATAAACAAAATCCTATACTAAAAACTCAACTCAGAGAAACTGTATCTGGGAATTTCGAGTTGAAATTTCGACAATACATATAGTTCAAATTAGATAAAATAATATATTCTTTTACTAACAAGTGTAATCTTAATCTACTACAGACAACGCATACGTAATATTTACGCATATGTGTAATTGTAGTAAATTGGATTTTTTTACTGTTCCAGGGTATAATAAATGATCAAATTACACAATGTTCTTGTGCAGATATTACTTGCTTTCGCTAGGTATGTATGTGGTGTAAAAGAAACATGTGCAAATTTATTTGCATGTGTTAGGAAAAGGAAGTTTTGTATAGTATCTAAGTAAATGATAACCTAGACTTTAATGCAAGATGAATAAACATATTGTATACAAATAGTTTATTGAAATTTGTAAATTATTGTATGTGTAACATAAAGTGAACGTACATATAAGCAATATAGTAAATATAAAAAAATGAAAAACAGTTTTTTTCTCAAATATAATCGTCGTTCTAAACGTATGATTTTAAGTCAGTGTTCTATATTATTTTATTGGCATTAATTTCATAGCATAATATTGCTTTCTGTATAATTAGATGTACTGAATTACTAAAACCTATTTTTATTATTAATTGATCTGCAATGCTCAAATAAAACGAACCTAAGAAGCTCAATAGTTGTATTAGAAACTTAGTAATTGACATATCTTATTAGTTTTAAATTCGGTAACATCTGACTTGTGGTAAATCTGAAGAAAAATATATTATACATGAAATTATATATTGAACAAATTTTAATTATTTCAAAAAATAAGATACATTTATATGAAGTATTAACCAAATTTTTGGTTAAACAAACTAAAAATCTACACACATGTCAATATTAACATGTATGCGAAATAAGTGTTATTATTACACAAATACTTCGAATGTTCAATACAAACAATAAATGTTTATCACCGCAATCTAACCAATATTTATGTTCTACTTGATGGCTGATAAAAAATTGATGAAAAAGTATTTTTATATATAGCATCACAACTGTTATCTGTTGATCATTACAAGTTTTTCTTTTATATAATTACTGTCATTATTAATTCTCTTCCAGTTCCTATACGAAACACAAACTTTTGACTTTATTGTTAACAATCACGAAACATGAGTTTGTGCATTATATGTTATAATGATGCTCAAACTCGCATGTCTCTTCTCAGAGTTAAAAATAATCTTGTGAGTTATAAGCGATAGCGATTGGCCAAATAGAAGCGCTGCCTCGATGGACAATCACGCCGCGCGATTCCGACAGATCTCCGCTGTGAGCAAAGATAAGGGCGACGATATCTTCATCGGTCGTTCGATCACGCAGCTCGAGAGGCAAAAGGCGTTGTTACCCCGGCATTCAGAAGCAGAAGAATAGTGCTGGGATTCTATTCAGCGACGTTGCAGAAGAGCGAACTTTAGCATAGAGAAACGAGTAGTCAGAGAAAAAAGTAGACAGAGGAAGAGGTGAGGAGACGAGGCGAGGCAGAGAAAGAAAGAGCGAGACGGAAATATCGGTGAAAGAAAAAACTGGGCGGGAATCGAGCGAGACCTTGGCATAAGAGGGTAACTGCCAGTGTGACATCTGTGAATTGAATATCTATGATCTAACGGCACTCGAAATATTCCTCAATTGTGGAGAAATCGCGGACAATTGCTTCCCGTAATTGATGAACATTCTCGCCTCAAACCGACGTCTGTCACCCTTTCCCGACGATAGTCCTGATCTCCTGTAATATTCGAGATGCTGTTTATATTCGTCGCGAGGAAAAGATTCTCAGACTCTTATAATACGCTCCGAGATTTACTCTACCTTTGCATTGCACGTGCATTCAAAACGAATAGCCTATATTTAATTAAGGTAATAATGCAATCAGTTAATATACATTAAATTGAACGACTTTTCAATATTTGGTATGTTAATTTTAC
>JABFQD010000274.1:0-30318 GCA_022817045.1 Psix sp. ZL-2020
CAATAATAATATGATTTTATTATTTCTACCTTTTTATATTAATTATCAGAAAAAAAAATTCTTTATTAGTTTTTTCTTCTAACAATGTGTGCTTTCATAAAAAAATTCCATCTTAGCCTGGGAATTTTACTTAAAGTGAATTTCTAGTTAAAAAGACAAATAAAAAGAATGAGAAATTATTTACTTTTAGAGTAATGAAGTTTCAAGAAAATCATCATATCACACATATCAGTTTTAATATATTAGTAATGTGCATTATTGCGAATGGAAATTAGTCGAAAAAAGGTTTAATTTGAATAAAATATTGTTTGCCCCAATAACTTATTTAATTCAAAGATATCCTCAATTCAATACAAAAATAAAGTAATGCATTTTTCGTATATATTTTGAATTATAGTATACTTGAAAAAAACTATTATAAAATGTGCAATAAGAAACAGTAATTATTTCAACAAAATGTAACATACTAAGAAATACATTAATAAATAATCTTAATATTTGTATTTCTTTTTTTAATTGTTCACTATATTTTTCAATTTGCATCTACCTAAGTTATGTTAAAATTTATAAATAATCACATGATATTATGTTTCATGTGGCCTCGGTAGCTTGTAGTTGTTGAGACGTTGTTGTAATCTCTCTTTGACGACTCACCTTCGCGACCCTGCGACCTTTGCTACGATTGGGGACAAGTCGCCCCTGCTACAAAGTAAAAAACTAATAAAACTAACAAAATAATAAGCATATTGCAATTAAAAATTTACTACACTTTATAAAAGATCAACTTTTGTAGTATTAAAATATGGCATGTGTTTTAATAATATAAACTCACATTTACCTGTAAATATATTTTGTCGAACTACTATTATATCCTTAATGTTTCATCTAAATAAATCCAAAATTTAAATATATTTTCAAAATAAACAAATTACTTTAATTATAAAAGAATTATTTTCAACGATCCTCGCAAAACTGCTAATATTTTCTGCTGAAATTTTCTTTAAAGATTATTTAACTTGATTATTAACACTTTTGAAAAACAATATTTCATTATGTTTAATGTTCGTTATCAATAAAAAATATATTATAATTAGAAGTGAAGTATAAAATTATTTTTGAATTCCCAAAAACTTGTTTTAATTACTTTTCTTCGTTTGTCTTCGTGAGCCTAATACTTTTCTTATAAAAAAAAAAAAAAGAAAAAAAAAGAAAAAACAAAACAAAACAAATTTGTCTGTTAATAATTCCTAAACTAAAATGTCATAAACTGATTTTTGCCACATGAAAACGTAAATGTGCGTTGAATGTTTGTGCCGCGGGTTCTTCGAACGTATCGCAATGACGAAGAATGAATGAAGCGTTGAATTTGTTTATCGTGCGTGTGCACAATGAATGACATCACGCTTCTGTTAAATTCATTTCTGAAAACCGACGATAATGTCAATTTGTTCGAATCAATCATGCGCAAAAATAATGACGCCGCTGCAATTATGCGCATAAGATGATTTTAACGTTGATATCACGTGTAATTGGCACTTTGTATTCACTGAACGATAGAATCATCAGCGATATCACTGATACATCCATTGTAATTGCATTCTTCTACTTAACATGATTTATGAATCTTCAATGAAAATTCCAATTTCATCAGATATTTCGATAAAAAATGTTTCGACAAATCTAACCCAAGTCTGGCTACATGAAACATTGATTTCCGTTAATCAATTTTTTTATTGACTCAGGTGTAATTACATAAACTTATAAGCACGATTTAGCAAACACAAAAAACATTGAATGTTAAGGTGCCTCAGTCATATATTTGAAATAAAAACTTGAATTGACACCTACGTTGGTGCTGACACTTCTTTAATTTGTGGCCGACGTTTTCTTAATTATAAATTTCAACTCAGCAGTTGACATATTTCCAAACGAAAAATCCGATAAAGAAGTACAGCCAATATATCTCTTCTTTTGGAAAAAGCCAAGTTCGAAAATAGCAGTAAATAAGCTTGTAGCAAGCTAATGACTATAGTTACATAATGTTCCATCTGTAAAAATCGTTTATCATTCCGTTACACATTATATTGTCCGATAAACATATATAAAAGCTGAATATGATGAATGAAAAAACGGAAATTACTCAAAATGAATAATTAATACAGCGAAAAATATTTGTTCGTAGGTTGGAGAAAAGTAGCAGCAGCAGCAGCAGCAGCAGCAGCAATAACTCCGTTCGCCGGCGGTGTGATTTGGCTTAGCAATGAATGCATAGAAAAGGTGGTCCGCGAGCTGCGTGGTAATGCAAATCGCGTGTGTGAGCTCCCGAGGGAGGATATCCGGTGCGGAAACGCTTCCCGTCGACGCCCACCCGCACAAGCGAGATGGCCAACATACGCATTTCCGTCACGCCTTCCGAAACGTGTAACATTACCTTCTAATAACGCAGGCCACGTGGCTATCTTATATTCAGAACTCATTCTGCGCGAGCCTCGATTCATTTGTCCTCGTGTCATTCATGAATGACGAGTTCGTCTTCCTTTTTCGTCATTCCATTGTTTACGCACGACCAAACTTTGTGCCGCGTAACTGTTTCTTACGACGAAACCCGTTGCCGTGCATTTACTCCAAATGAATCGTTACTTTGTTACAACGTCCAACATTTTGAACCAACTATTTGTCTACCTTATTACATATTTTTCTTCTCCACCGAAGGAAGTTACATGACTTTTCGTACGATCTCACTGTGGTTTATACAAAATACGCATTATGCAATATTATTATAATTTATGAATTAAGGACACAATGTATACACTCATTATATAAGTTTTTTGAATTCGCAGTTGGATATACAGTTGAAGACAAGACTGATAATAACATTGTTGTGTGTTTGATTATTTTTATACTTTCAGTTTTCTTCGAAACAGCACGACGAAAGGAAATTTGGTTCAAGTTTCGTTATACCATTTACTAATTGATGGAAGTGTATATCATTCAATATATACTTGTTCATTAAAGACTTGCTCTCTTTTAAATAATAGAATTTGACTTCAATAAGTGTAAAGAGTACAGTTTAGAATAAAGATTTAGTAGTCACTTGAACATTACTTTGTTGCTCGTTAAAAAACGTTTCTTCTGAAGCTTCATTTTCTGCAATGTAATCGTCACCTAAATACAAATATTCATTAATGAATTAGCTTATTCAATTATTTTAATAACATCGTTATTCAACAGTAAAAATGATGTTGGAGCAAACATGTAACGATTGATTACAAACAAATGAATGTATTATTTGCACGTGGCTTATTCATTAGAAAATGATTTTCCTTAAAAGAGAATCAAACGGCGCGCGCATTATTCTAGCAATGTACAATTGCACCGCGAGACAAATTTTTCTCTATTGTAGCAACTGCCTTGACGCTGTCGTGTCGTATATTTGTTATTTATCTGAGGGGTTAATTGATTAATTAACTTACAGAGGCGAGTGACGATTGGTTCTCTCGCAGAGTGGCCTTATTTTACGTCGCTGATGGAAAACTCGTGACACGCAGTACTTTTAGATTGTGCATCTGATTAATTGGAACTTATCAGTAACTAAAAGTACCACAATCAAATTAAACACAAAGCATTAATAAATGCAAATATGTAGCCAATTCAATCCATAATGAGTCTGTCCCATCCGGTCAATTTAAAAGCTATGCATGGATTTGCATATGACAAACGTCGGAGACACGGTTTTACGTGTAGCCGTAGTGGCAGCGTGAATGCGAGGACAATCTGCAGACAGATGAATGATTCAAAATGATGTACATTCATTGAATGTGGCCGTTCCGCTCGCAGCAAGGACACAACTCGTTTTCCGCTCCGAACGAGGTCCGCAAATAAAACCAAATTCATCGCCGTAGCAATTAACGCGAATTTAATACTGTCGTATACTTTTTGCCTTCGTTTCATTCGCTTCCGTTTTGTCACGACAGCATTTCGCAATGGCTTTTTTGCGAATCGCATTACACGCTTTTCAAGGCTCGCCAACTTTTACGAGAATATTTTGATGAAATTCTTTCTTGTTGGCGATGATTATTTTTGCACGAGAAAATGCGATTGCAAAAGGCTATTCATTGGTATCACTGGATCATCGAAAATTGTCAATGAATGCACAGCGATAGAGTCTTATCTTGTTGTCGCGTTGAGTTATCGATTGAACTCAAGTTGCCACTCGGTTATAAGTAAAAAGATCAAATAAATTTGATTAATTTGTCCGGATGTGGTCGAATATCATTCCGAATTCTTTGAAATGACGATTCGAATTTAGTATGTCAATTCAATTCCAGCCAAACAGATTTCGAGATGACCGGAAATTCAATTTACACACTCGTAAAAACATAATTACTTTAAAACATTTATAAGTATCTTTGGCAGTTCCATGTAAAAAAACAACTAAGCATTATTTTTTAAACAATATTCCTCCAGTGAATCATTTCATGGATAAATTTACGTTCAACCGGAGCTTTTATTTATAGTAGAATTGGTATTTAGAATGTGTACAAAAATGTTTCAGCAGTTTAGTATTTCAATTTTCATTCAGCTAAAAATCAAAATAACACTTCAAATTTATCAGTTGTATCATTTGAATGTGTTATTTTTAAAATTTATGATGAATATAATTGATAACAAATGAACAAGTCGAATTGATAAATTGCTCATCATTAAAAATATCATCGTCATCGTCATTAATTATACAATAATATAAAACAATAAATTCATAAATGTTATCCTCATATTTGTTGACAGATTACAGAATACATTTTATTTGATTATATCTTAATCATTTGAAATGAATCGTTTGATATAATGATTCAAAATAATTGATATTTTTCTTTTCATAACTACCACAAACAGTGGATGCATTTTTTATAAAATCTTGAATCCTCAGTAAAGTTTCTTTGAAGTCATTTTAGTAGCTCAAGTGAAATAGAGGATAAAACTCCATTAGTCTATTCGGATCGTCCATGAAAGCTTATTTATTTTGACCGGCGACTTCTGCTGGTTGCAATCCTTCATGAATTGCGATTATTGTCCGTCAATAATGGGACTTCCGTTTCCGTTTGACAGATAACGTCGTCGGTTTCTAAGCTACAGCTCGCCTATAACTATACTATAGAGGAAACGGCCAAAGTTTTCCTGTGAAAATAAGCTTATTGGCATGAGCCTCTTTCAAAATGCGATTTAACCTTTTTTCTTTCCCTTCTACTATTTTTAGTACTATTATTACAATTGGAACGTAAACTAAGGCGGAAACGGCCCGAAGGGTACCGGATAAAGAAACGGAATCTCGTAAAAAAACGACCTTCTGTTTATTTGTTTAATGCACGAACCTGGTTTTTCGATTTACGTGTTTGCTCCAAAATTAATTTCGACAGTTATTTGAAATGTTTCTAGGTGTGCATGTATACACATGTATAAACGTACTTTTCGAGCCTCCGTGATTCAACGAAGAAACATAAGAAAATTCACTTTGTGGAAAATTTTTTTACGACCGACAGATGGCGATTTGGAAGCAACTTGCCAGGTGTTATGGTACTTTTTATGGCTCGTCTAACTATGGGAAGTTAATAACTTTGATAATCGTAGAAACGCGACTCGAATTATAATCTGAAAAATGGAAGAGAGTGAAGTGTATTCGTTGAAATTACGGTTACAAACTATTGATGCAATCTGTTTTTGAGAAAGCTGAAGTAGATATTTGTAAACACGCGACTAAACGCAAAAGATATCAAATCCATGGCGATAAATCTGAAATTATCATATTTCCGAATTGATCAGTTTCATTCTTGTTGAAAATGAAGGATTTTATATTGTGATATAAAGTATCATCGACACTTTTGTTTTCCATGAATGCTAATGCGACTGTTTTGAAGCTTCACTAGCCGAACGGAATGGATCATGATTAATTGCCAGCATGGCCGGCATTTCAGAAACCGCTTTTTATTTGATTTAGTGTTACCTTTATATATTGGTGTATATATAAAGGTGTGTGTATATAACTAATTCTTTGAGATTTTTTGTGCCATTGTTTACACTGCTTTTGATTTCAACCTGAGAATCAGTTGCAAATACTGTTTTGTTCCTGCACGATTTACGAGGCAATAAATCGGTGAATATTTTATTCACCGGCAGAAAAATGTACACTATTATAAATAACAAAAACATCAAATCATAAATATTGATTAAAATAACTTTATTTAGCAATTATTTTTACTTTCATCTAAATTATTATCTTAAGCTCGTATGCAAATATTTACCGTCCGCGCAAACATTCCAGCGAAATTTTCAATTTATGAAAGCTTCGCGTTCGCGTTAAGTCACGGCTTTTTATAGAAGCGACATAATAAATGACACTTCATTTGGCGCAGATTCATTTCCCAAACGAACCTTATGCAGCATAACATTTAACAGTCTGTCTTAAGGAGGCGCTTAAATGTCGTTAATGTCGCGCCTTTTCATTCCAGGAAGCTTGACAACCATATTGTTCATTTTTTATAACTTCCTCCCAGGAGTCGTGAGTTGAAACGATGAATGAAAAAAGAAAGTCTTCGATCGCTCGGAGATTCAGTGACAATGATATTGGATTCAAAAAGCAATCTTGATATGTGCTAATGTGTTTCGTCATGACATTAATATAGTAGGAAAAAAACTTGTCAAAGACGGAGCTTTTTAAATTGAATTTTCTACTTCAAAGATTGAATTTTCCAGTGATTGTTTTTATGATGAAATTAAATGGCCAAGGACGAAAACTGCAATTAAAAAAATGAAACTCTGATTAATTATAAAAAGCAATTAATTACGAGTTGAAAAAGATACTGTGCTAACTATAATAAAAAGGGAAAAGGAGGGGTAAAAATGATTACACTTTCTACTTAGAAATTAAGATCTTATTTCGTGTTATCCTCATGCACCACATACATAGTCGGAAATGTTCATCTACAATGACTTCTCGCTTTCTGGATGCTCGAAATTGAACTCCTAGAGTGCGAGCGACGCGTCGGTTTCGCAAACAAACACCCCTTATAAATTTGTTAAAAAGATTTACTTTCTTTAAAATCAACCAATACATTTAAAAAAAGGCAAAACGGAGCACGAGTTGATCCGCTTGTGTGTTTATAATACAATTCCACATTCGAAATAGCTATACGGTTTTTACACCCGCCAAACCTTGCTAGAAACTCATTTCGAGCGATTTGTCTTAGGCAGTCTTATGATCATATGATACATGGCAAAAAGTCAGCACTGGAAACTATTTTACATTATACATCATATATTCACGACTCTGTTATTTCATTCCTGTCCTCTGATCTCTTTTCATATACTTATCGTTCCTTAATTACAAACCTCGTAATCAAATCGAAAACTGGCGCTATAATTACAATGAACGTGTGTTTGTATGTGTGTATTCATGTCTGTGAGTTGATGTGCATGAAGTAGCTTTTTTACAATTCGCTCCCAAGCGACGAGCCTTTAGAGAATTTGGAACATCTTTTTCAGCTCGAGCATCAGCTGCCAATCGGTCTTCACCAGGTCGTCACGGAAGTATTCTTTGCAGGCGTCGATGCTCTGTCGGCTTATCTGTAAAAATGAGAAAGACAAGCTTTAATTCATTCATCCTTATTTGAAAGCAAAGTGTTGTTGGCTGAAAATGTGTTTTTAAATAGATAACATAACACGAGATTCATCTCAAAATTTCTTTTTTTATTTCAAACAATCGAGACGGCCAGTCTTTCATTCAAGAATACGATCATTCATTCACGATCTGAACGCACCCTAATATTACGTAACTCGGTTTATCCATTAAAACAGTTGGACTTCTTTTACAGACGCTTCTCCCCTCCTACTCCACACAGTCAACCCTAACTTAGGGTGTAACGTTGGTTTCATTGATGAAACTCGTAAGAATGACTGAAAATTCTGAATGACTCACAACACGTACAAGGGAGGGAATAGTTTCATTGACTCTTTTTCATTCCCTTCCATTAATGCCGAACTTATTTCCGTTACGCCAATTTCATCACTTAGCCAGCATAAATATTTTATTTGTCTGCGTCGAATGTTGTTATTTTTATAGCTACACGTGAATCGACTCGGTAAGTATAAATTTATACAATAATATATGAACAAAATCAATTCGTTCAAAGTTTAAAAACGTGCTTTCATTCATTGCAATTCATAACGTGCTTAATGAATGTACTTTTGTATCACACTCGAATTATTAAGTTGAACAATAATAACAACAATAATACGTCGTTATTTATATTTTTGCATTACGATCTGTAGGATGCACCAGCTAATTGATATAAGCGACAATTAATTGTGCATTGGGGATGATTCATTAAACTTTGAAGCTTTCATGAATATCTATGATACAAGAGCATAGTAGAAGTTTGTAACTTTTAGAGTAATCAATTTACTGCAATTTTCATTCAACTGTCATATTTAGAGTTACAGAATAACACAGTTATTTAGTTTCTTCTCGCGAAACAAAAATAAAACAAATCTATTAGTTTTTCAATCAAAAATGCAACCACGAAAGTTGGCTTTTTTTAATCTGCAAATGGCATATTTATAAAGTGCATAGTTGACTTTTATTACAAACCAAATTGCATTTGTCATTGCACGAACGATTGATTGAAGTAATCTCGTCATATTTTTGTCGAAAGCAGCTTTGACAAATACTTTCGCTATATAAACATGTTATTTAGAGAGAGGAAAAAAAGATTTCGTTAATTTTGCTCGAGAAGGAAGTGTGACGTTGTTTTTTTTGCCCACCGGGATAAGGTGGTCTTTGTTCTAAAGAGCGTCCTGTGGGATGCCTGATTGGTGTATGTACGGATGCACAATGGGACCGCAAACAAGCGGTACTCGTTGATTGCGACATCCTGGTTCGCTTCTCGGGGACCGAGACTGTTGCAATTTTATAGTGAGTTCACTTCCTTTCATCGTCGATGGTGTTAATATTGTTTTACAAATCAATAAACCGTGCAATCAACAATCATCGAGTTACCTTTAACAATGTTGCAAATCAACGAATATTTACAACTCATTAGCATAATGATTGAGCCATTGTGTCTTTTGTGCAATTAAGAAATTTCGCTAAACTAAATTAACGCGATTCTCGAATAAATTTTATTGTTTCAATGAAATTCGAATATTCGCTCTCATTATAATAAGGCTTTTCATTCTGGGAATTTTTCATTCGGAGCTGATTGTGAGGATTCATCGTGAGATTTTCCTTGTGAAAAAACGATCCACAGTTGAGTGTGAAAATGCATTACGATAATGCTAATCAAAGAATGAAAATTTAATGAGAAGTTTAAAATGAAACTTTGTACGAAGGAGAGAGAGAGAGAGAGAGAGAGAGAGAGAGTTAACTCGTGGGGATGCGTAGATGTTGATTTCAATGAGGTGTGATTAACTATACAAACGTCTATGAAAAATTAGCACAATAAATAATTAATAATAATGAGCCTCGGAAGGAATAATGTACAAAAATATTTACCTTCGCTATCAGATTTCTTTTTAACGAAACTTAATATTTAGTTTTTTTTTTAATTATCATTTTTTTCAATTTAACAAGAGTTTAGTTTAGTAAATTAACGCAAAGAAGTTCATTTTGAATATTAATGAATATAATTATTATACTGAGAGATAGTTCAACTGCAATATATTTTCATTTAAAATGATAATTGCGGTTTGAGAAATAGAATGTTTAAGATAAAGATAATTTATCACATAAACGAACTAAGATTTCATTTCAAAAATAATATTGAAAACAAAACTGAAAAATTGAATTAAAAAGGAAGAGCTATGTAGCTAAATAACACTATTTCATTGCAAGTACCAAACACTGTTGCAACAACAGTTGGTATCTTATCAATTAATATACAGCATAGTTGCGATAGCAGTGCATAATATAACAGTTCGATTTTGGCCACGTTATAGATGGTTATGAAAATCGACAATTTTACATAGTAAGTTGTATTCATTTATGTGGCTTAATAAATAACACATTGATGGAGTCATGTGTTAAATACATAACAGTTAAATTGAGTCACATGTGGCATTGATATGAAGACATATATGAACAGTAATTTCTAAAATTTAAATTTGAGTTACGGTTTAAATAAGCAACTCAACTTGAACTACTTAACTTTTCACGCATAGCTTATAACCACAGTTCATACGCTATCCACATAGGTGCAACAAAGATAAACATAAGACCAACTGCATTACTTAAATAAGGACAGTCAATTTACATGTCACATTAGCCAAGCGACTTTGTTCAAAATGACATGTAAATTTGAAAATAAACAGATTGCTTTCTCCACGAAATTTGACCGTAGAAAATAATTGTTTGGGGTGAATGTTTAAAGGTATGTCGAAAATGGCCGGAAAAACAGAAAGCGGTGACGAACGAAAGAAAACGTGACAGGATTGCAAGAGCGCGGGGGCAGCAGGGGGCTGGAAAAAGACAAGACGAACGAAAAGAATAAAAGAAAGGATTCGCAGAACGTGATTTTGAAATCCGGTCTCACGGCATCGACGACGTGGAGCGTACGTTCATTCACAAGGTGCCGGCGACGCAACTGTTTCCGTCTCTTCCCCCCGACCGGAAGTCTCGTTTCATTCATGAATCGGTCACAATGGTAGTTTTACGCAGCTATTGAGATCGCGCCCGCGTTCCCGTCGCCCCTCGCCCTCGCCCTCGTCCGTCTCTTCGTCGGTTCTCGTTGCTCTTGTACAAAATTCATCCCCTCCCTCTCCATCCCTTCGGCACTTTTTTCCTTTAGAAGAGCGCGCTATTGTCTGAGTGCACTTTTCGGCAACGGATGCCCGATTTTCACCGGCCGGAGGGGGGTCTAAACGATTTTTCTATTCAAATCAAATACTGGCGAAAAATCACAACTTGCTTTCAGCTATACTGTGGACAATTGATGAGAAATCGAACAAATGTGCATTCCTCAATGCAGCATTGGATAATGAAAATAATGCAAATTGTTGACGTTTGTTTGAAAATTTGAAACGAGCAATTGCTAATGTCAAACATGGGAACTTATATTGTTAAAAGAAAAGCTCGTGTTTAATATGAAAGACTGATAGTTATTTTGAAATAGCAGCGCGTAATTTGACAGTATTCTTTCTCAGGCGAGAATTGTGCGAAACGCTATTAAAACGACTAGAGCGATATTTTTCGCCTGGAACATAAAGTTGTATAATATAATGCTTTCCCAGGCGGAGCGTTCGTTATGTGTCTGTTTTTTTCTGGCAGCCGTGGTAGGTTTAATTAACAATTAAAGAAATGCTGTTCGTTTGTTGACAGTAAATCTAACAATCGTTATCTGTAAACAAAATGATTTACAGGCGTTTCGGTTACGTCAACGAACTTTCACAGTCAGTTTTAAAAGCGACTATTTTTGTGAGCCATTTCGACTCGTCTGATTTTTCTCAACGCTGTAAAACAAACAGCCATAAATTCATTACAAATCCACTAATGTCCACAGAAACAATTTCTGTCAGTCAAGCCCAACGATCACCCACTCGACTATAAATTACGTCCTGACTGACAGTTTGGACACGCAAAAAGCAGCTTCGGATCCGTCTTTCTTAATATGAGTAGGCGATCAAAATTGGAATACGTGCTGAGGCGATTGATAATTTTGAAAGTGGATTATCTTAGCGTTAGCGCGCCTCTTGCTTGATCCTAATTTGGGCTCAAATTGAGCAATGTGCGCGTGATAAAAAAAAGCCTTTCGAAATTATGGCAACTTTGCTTCGCCAGGATTTACGCGTCGAAATATGCACAATCGGACTTGTTCGATAATGGTAATCGGATCGTAGCCAAAGCCCGATTACTTGGCCGGTGTAATCGCAGAATTCGAAATTAGGATTTCATAACGGTAACTCCATTCATATATAGTAGTGAATGGCTTTCGAATGACAAGTTAATCCGATTTCCGAATCAACTCCGTCAATGAAAATCTACACGACTGATATATTTGTATTTGTAATTAGATTCATGGATGGACATTTCATCTTTTGTACATTTATATTTTCAGTTCAAAGTTGAATCATCTGAATGATTCATTGGCGAGAAATTGATTTAAATCAGTATTTTCAACGAGCCTATAACAAATATTTTAAATCAGATATCTAATAAAAAGAAGTTTATGTACAAAATTAAATCAAATAACTTATATTAATTGATAATTTATTCACAAATATTCAAATAAAAACATGTTTTTTCATATTTTTTAATGAATTATTTCTACATTGAAATAATGTTTAAGTATAAATTGTGGAAATTTCAAAATTATAATCATTGTTTATAATTAAATTTTACTGATTTTTTGTTGATACTTAGATAAATAAGAAATTTTGAGGTTAAGTGTGCATAAAATTGTTGCTAACTCGTTTGCCCTGCGAAGCCGAAATTTTATACAGTAAAGCAAAGGATACCGCAGCTTTACGTCCATAAATTTCATAGGATACTCAATAGTTTGATGATAGCACCTGAGATGGATCACCGTGGGAAGACTCATTTGGACAGAAATGACCTTATTTTTCAAACATTTTTACCCAAATTAAAAGCAAATTTCATAAATAATTATCTTTTCATAATAACTAATTTGCAGACGACAATAAATATCTCTCTCTATCTTAACTTGAAAATGTTCAATATGAAAGATGGAATTTCAAATGATCAATTTCGGTCAATTTTCTTTCCTTTTATCAAACCAAAAGTTAGTGCAGATGTATATTTATAATTCATTCAAACAAGAGAATATTAAGTGGTATGTAAATACAGCAGATACGTTGTCATAATGACAAACTACATTGGCCAGTGTTATCTATGCGTGAATGGTTCGTTATTGGTATTCGCGACGTTTTAATATGCGAAACCTTCTTTAGAAGAGGAAGGTGCATATCCGGCAAAAGAAAAAAAAAAAAAAAACAACTGACTTGTCACCTTGTGAAGTATCCTATAGCCGCTGCCGATTCTCTTAAAAGCTACCTTCTACTTCCGCAACACTTGTTTAGTTTTTTATCCGACTATTATAAATTCAAAAACTTTCTGAATAAACAACAATATAATTCAAACGTTGAAAATGAACAAAAAATACTGAAAAAACATTTCTTCATTTCTCTTGTTTTTGGATGGCCGCAAAGATGTAAACAATGTTAGAATACAGTTTGAAGAAAATTCAATTACAGAATGAACGAGAAAAATACGAGAAAGAAAAGAAGAATGTAAAGTAATCAAATTTGTGGGAGTTAAAAAATGTATCGCTGTTCTTATAAACTTACAATGAACAATTGTTTGCCAAACGATAATTAAGCGGACTTTTTGGTGAGGTATCGGTTAATCTAATCACCGGAAATAGGTCGTTTCCCCAGCAACACGTACGTCAATGGTACGACCTAATGACCCAGTTCGTTGGTGTCTAAGGACATTAATAACTGGGGTACGAGAGATTTTCATTGACCGAAATCAGTTGGTCCGCGCACGTGGCCCGAATACTATCGTTAATGGAACGATAAAGGTCACGCTTCTTTTCACATAAGAGTCGAAACACGAATAGAATCTCACGTGTAGTAGACGCTTCAATGTTTATATACTTCAATTGAACATTTAACTAATGAAATTTTGGTAATGAAAAAGGGTGGAGCGAAATGACACTGTTTCCAAGGATTTTCGATTGCTGTTTATATTATTATTTATGTTATCATTTTCCAGAAACGATTCAATTTCTTTCAAGGACGCAGGGATGAGTTGGTAAGTAAACAAATATGTAAAAAATGTCAAAGTTGATTTCAAGTTTGTTTGACTTGGTTTGAACATTTTCATTAGTAAAAAGTAAGTTAGGCTGATAAAAAATTCGTTGGAAAGGTAAAATAGATGTCAAAATTGGGAAGGGGAAGGAAGGGGCAGTGTCGGAGCTGAAGAGATGAAGTGTGAATGTTCATTGTAATTGAAAACAAACAGAGTGACGAAGACAAAACAAACAGGATTAGGGGGAAAGGGAAAGCAGAAGTGGTGGCGCTAGGTGAGGTGCAACGGAGCGGCGACCCAAATCGACCCCGCGTATGCGCAGTCAGGCCATAAATTTGTAAATCGGTCGACGACACGCCCCGGCCTTGCGTGCATGCAGCGGCATTTCATTGAGCGGCTTTGGAAAATGTGCTGAATGAAATCAGGCCATCCAGGGGCTTCTCCATTCAAGGCAAGCTCACGTCAGCGGTGGCGCGAGTGGCTGATTCAATTTTCAACCCCCTTCCATTTTTTACCCAACCGGTCGCGCCGTCTTGTCCATTTCGAGTCAACGAGAAACTTACGTAATGCACAATCATTGTGCCATACTTTTTATTGCCACTAAAAAATCATCTTTTCACTTGATGTATAAAATAATTTTGGATGCTATAATACAGATATTATTCTTAAACTTATCGTTTTATAATGAACAAAAACATTTTTCTGGAGCAATTTTAACCTGGTTATTAGTTATATTTGATTTTTATTGAAAATAATCGTTAATATTAATAAAATTTGAGTTAGAATAAGAGAAAAATATTGCATCTAATCGTGGCAATAAAAAAGTATAATATTGTAATTGCTAAAATTTATGTTTTACTTTAATAATGTAAAATAATTTGTTTATGAACAATTTAACGTTTTAAATATACTTTTGAAAACAACTAACATAAACTATTATTTTATTGCTTTTTTTAAATTTGATTTTTTTAAATTTTTCTCTAATTATTATTTTAAAAATATTTGATTTCATTCATTATTTCATGTTTTTATTTCGTACAATTTCAAAGCTTATACATTTATAAATAATAATTATTAATTTTGGATGTGAACGACGTTTGTTTATGATTCAGTTGCCATTTTTGCAAGGGCTCGAGCCAAAAGTGACTGACGAAAAAACAGGAAACGGAGTTCCGCCTCGCGATCGCGAACCTCGCTTATCGAGCGATGCGAATTCACAAGACAGAAGTCGCGAACACTCAAGTCAGCGTCGTATATTAATGAGCACACTCTCGTTTCAAAGTTGCGTTTCGATTCACTCGGATAATTTGATTAACGGACGTTTTTAGACTATGCCAATGATGACTTTATTTCTGCAATTTCACATGTCCACATTTCATTTCGACTGAAGCAATATTATTCAACCTTTCGTATCCATCATCAAAGAAAATATACGAAGCCAACTTTTCTATCCAAATGTTGAATTCAAAACAATTGTTACATTAATTTGATTATGAATTTCCATTTTATAAGCAAACTCACATCTGACTTTAAAATGCAAAACAAAATACTAATTGGTGTTGAAATTGAAGGCAAGTAAAAAAGAAAAGGCAGTTGTAAAAGAATGAATTTGTTGAACAAAGTACGAAGCGAAGAAGTTTGAATTGAAAATTTGGCGGCTATCTCGAATTGAGCAATTTACAAAAGTGGCGATCGGGATGAATGGAAGCGATGGATAGGTGAATAGGTTAGGTTAGTTACGTGATGTGGCACTGGGGAGCGTGACTCAGAGGACTTTATTTGAGACTACGGTGTGGCCTCGAAAAACGACTCGGGTGCCGCAATGAATGATCGAGTGACCGTACGAGCCGGCCGGAAAGAAAAAAAAAAGTCGGACGGACGAGGCGCGCGGTGAGCAATTGGCTGGCTCATTCCTCCGTTCTTTCCTTCGTTCGCCCACATTGCGTAACTCAAATAGAAGACCATTCATCCACTTTACTCGAAAGCTGCAAAATTGTTTCTCTCGGCAGAACCATTAAAGCCTTTTTACCAACTCAACGAAGCAGCGGAAAAGTGTTGCATTTGAAAATACGAACTCCACCAGTGATTGATAATATCCTGACGATAATACAGCATCATCTACTTATGCAAGTGAAATATTGCTGAATGTATATTCGCAGCACGACAGTCGGTTGAATATTAAAGCGAGCAATTTGAATTGGCTAACTGAGAGACGAGCGATTGCTTATAATTAGGGGGGTTTCAAAAATTGAAAGCGACCTAACAATAAGTGGAATGAATAATGAAGACGTCTGGTATAGAGTTGGCTGTCGATGCATAATTGCGAAGCCCGCCGTCCAAGTTGGAAATTATTAATGAACGCTCTCGCGCGGTTCCTATGAATGGGGAGCGTCGATCGATGAAACGGATAAATGAATGAACGGCCAAGCGATGGAAGGGCTGCGCGACACACACGTACCGATTGCAGGACCCCTTAATTTTGCACACCCCGCTATACTTGACTCTAATTGGCGGCCATTTGCTCGACTGCTTGGCGCAAACATATTACAACACTAAAATGGCCTTAATTTGGTCACTTTCACTCGACTTGTGTTTGCAATGAAAGAGCGCAGAAACTGCGCCGTGTGTACCCGCCTTCGACAAATCATCGTCGAGTTTTCATTCTAATGGTCGAACTTCGTCATCAATGAAACGCCGTGAAAGCGGAGAAAGTTCGGCGTGAAGCGAGAGGTAAAAAAGGCGCTAATAGTCGAGCGCTGAATGATACGGCCGCGTAAAAAAATGTAGAATTTGAAACCGGTTCGGTTTTGACGCGGTAACGCGGCGCAACCACACTGCTAGATTTCATTGACAAACTTTTCTGAATGAAACGCACGCGCGCCGACAGATCGCATGGCTGCGACGACGGTGAAAGGTCGGCATTCGAGCGTAACCGAGAAAGCACCAATGGCAATTAAAGCATTGTCGATAAGCAGGTGCGACTTTTCGACTCGATCGATCCGAAACTTTTGACAAATGCAGCGCCCAGACGAAAAGCACGGCGCACCTTCTGGCACGGCCAATGAATGGAAAACGAGTCGTGGAAAAGTACGAATGAAATATAGCCTTCTGCATACAACGCGTTACATTTAGATATTTATGACACCGGTGATAAATTATTTATTGATTAACGTTGATCGATGGCCGAATAAGTAAAGAGCTTGAGTTGTCGGCTGATTAATTGAATAATAATCAATCGCACTGATACGCTACTTCGTGCAAAAATCAGCTTTCAATTGGGACATTCAAATTGCATTTTTTTAGCGTCTTTTCGTTCTTTTACATCGTAAGGATGAGTGTTTGTTTGTGCATCTCATTTCCTTCGACTGATTTATTGATATATTTCAAAAAAGCATACCTTGCTAACGATGAAGTCCTTTTCGTCAAAGTGACGACCAAACATTTTGGGCGCCTCGCCAGGGATGGGCTCGATTTTCACGCACACTTCTTGTCCTTTCCTCGCGGTCTCCACCGGCTTATGATTGTACTCGATGCTCGACACCACACCCAAATCGACAAACTGTAACAGAACACAAGCATAAATTATAACTTATTCCAGGTCATTTACATTTAACTTTTCATTACACATTTCTAATGGTCAATCATAATACGTTTAACATCCTTCAAATCTTTTGCTCATTATGGAACTTTCAACAAAATTACTGCATTTATTTCCAATTTTTCTTCATTTATTTTATGGAGAAAAAGCAGATTTTTATATTATCCTGACAAAAAACACGATAATGATTCATTTGGAAAAGGAGAAATGACTAAAGTAGTTTTTTCAAATATGGTATGATTTTAGGTGACGAGAGAGGTCGTAGACATCGGAGTGAAAAAGTCATAGGAGAGACGTCGCCACGTGAGAAACAGACCATAAATCGAAGCTGAGACGAGGGTGGAAGAAAACGCGGCTCGAGACAGGGACAACGGCCCACGTGGAAGACGTCTCCTGGTCTGACCTGACACGCCCAACATTCCATAAACGTAGGTTTGTTAGGACGTATTTGTGAGACAGAGACAGAGCACGTGACGCGGGCGAGGAGAACCGCGACGTCAATGAAAAAGAAGTACCGCGGGACCTCCGACCGACGTCGAGCCACAAGATTTACAAAGGCGCTTGTGTCAGACCGGAAATTAAGAATCAGTTTGAAAAATAAACTCGAGAAACGAAGAGAAGGAAAAAATACCATACACGCCCTATTTAAAATAAAACTGGCTTGGGAACATGTACATGTAGCTCGTGTAAGTTTTGATAACGTATTTATAACGTCGCGTACACGTGATATAGACATCAACTTATCGACTTGAGATTTAGCATTTTAATCTAAACAATTACGAACTAAGTTCAGGTGTAATATTTGTCATTACCGATGTGCTTTAAATGGCTCGGATTGATAGCCGATTATGACATTTTTCTATATATGGTTATCAACCTCTTTGAGCCACAACTGGAATAAGCCTCACAAGATACCACATATGGTGGTCGTGCGTTGTGAAAAGCTAAATAAAGTCAAAAAATGTTACTACATTTTTTATAACCAGCTTTTTCAGATCATAAGTCAATACTGATAACGATTTTTCTTTCGTTCATTATATTTTAATGTTTCTTTATTATTTAATACATATCTAATGAAAACGTTACATCAAATATTTAGCGACAAATTGTTTAACTGAAAATCAAATTTTAGTGATTATTATGTGTGTTTATTTGTCAATATTATAATTTGTACGATTATTCAAAATGCAAAAACTCTCCTTTCTCGTCTTCTCAATGAATAAAAATGAAATTCTAATTTTAATTTTGAGATTGCATTTCACTGAAATTGGGTAACCATCGATGGTCAAGTGAATTGAATAATCAAAAGACGAGGTAAATCAATAAAGAATCACGTGGGCCCGGATGACCAAACGGTTAAGTAAAGAGCAAGACAAATAATAGCAGGAAAGCCGAAGAAGAGGTTTCTTTTTGTGAAAGAACGAAGAGAGATGGCGCGTAGGATTGGGCGTAGGTTCTCGTCCGTGGTTTTCGTTGCCTTTCGCGTGAATTCGAGCCACGCTTTGAGCACGAGGAAAAATCACGCTGACGTTTGGACTCGACTTTTTCGGACGCCACCGGACGGCTGGCCGGCGTCGAACGTGCGGGCATGAATGAAGCCCAGCTGAATAATGCATACGAGCGTTTGGTTATGAATAAACATTCGACTGTGCAACGACGCGCATCGAGATCCACTAAACTTACTGTTACGCTATTCTCATGAATAATCAAACGATGAAATAACTATGTTAATAACGATCCGAGTTACATGAATGATTATTTCATTCGATTGCAAAAATTGGTCGACTCAAATTCGAGCTCTTTTACAATGCTAATCGTCAAGAATCTTTTTTTTTTTTTTTCTGAGCAACTTGGTGCGCTCTATTTTTTCTCAAATGGAATGAAAAAGGTAGAGCACATTTCATGCAAATCAAAGATAGATCAAAATAAATAAACATACTTTTTAAAATGATTATTTCAAATTCAAACAAATGGAAATTGAATAAACTGGACGTTGATAAATGGTTGTGTAGCTTAGAGAAAAGCAGATGAGAAATATAGTAATAAAGAAATACGGCGATAGAAGTGGAATAATTGTATCAATTATCACGCATGAAGAACGTGATAATAATGTGAGATAGAAATGGCGATGTCCTTAAAAAAAGAGCTGTCCATCCACACGTCGACGATGTGGCATGAGGTATGAATGAAATTATAGTTTAATATATATAACGAAATCGGTAAGTTTCATTGACAATGATAAAAATGTGTAACGAGTCTTCACCTACTGGTGGATAACGGTACCCGCATTTATTATTTTTCTGTTGCAATTTGTATATTTATTTACAGCGAGCATGCGTGCGCACAGCGCAACTCTGAACTGTATCAAAGGAGCGAATAAGAAGCCCACACGTAAACGATACTCCGCACCTGGTTTCACGGCGGACATGCCGTGAGGCAATAAATAATTCATGCTTTGTCCGCGATTGAAAATTGGTCCGGAAGCCAATTAGCGGTGCTCGAAGCGAGGATTATAGTTTCTCGCTGAGGAATGACGCGAGGAGCAATCATTGCGATCCGCCACTCTTATCTACATCTGCGGAGTCCAACCATTTTTTTGCTTTGTTTATATCGTCCAATTAATTCTTACATAAATCAACCGATTTTTGTGTAATTCACGAAACAGCGAAGTTGAAAATAACTGCTCGGGTCGGATGGGAAATAATGTTACAAGAAACTGAGGGTGCGATAAAAAGGTGGCGTAAATGTTGGGACGTTTTATTGTACGTTGAGAATAATCAATTGATTAAAAAGGCTCAAAAGTGACGGGTGGAGAGTTTGAAATATAAACGTTCGATTGAAAGCGAGTAAGTTTTACAATTCAAGTGGTTAAATTGTCAAGTTAGAGATGTTCATAATTCTCTCTCCGGGCTAAATTTACGTTTAAGCCATAATTCTACAAAGTGGTTTTCGTTTAGTATCGTACGCAAAATTTAAGAGCCGAGAATGAACGAAGTGTAAAAAATGAGAAATCACCGAGCATGTTTATGTTTTCAGTGATCGCGCGGGGATAATTGTGGAAGCGTAGATTCGAAGTGGCGAGGTTACAGGTGTGCGTACGTTGAGGTGTGAGCGTGTACACATGTACGCGCGAGTCAATGGAATTCGATTAAAGTTCGCTCGGTGGTGTCTGGGGAATTGCAAATTAAAGAAGGTCGCAAATAAACGAGCCTCGGAATGCGTGGGCCGAGCGGGTTCAGCCGCCAAGTCGGGATTCTCGCATCCACCGCTTGGCAGGGGGCCCGATCAAATTTCGACTGTAAATTTGTTTTGTCACACTGGCAACGATATATGCCTTTTATCATATTTTTATGCTCTTTTATCATCATTTTTTCACAATTATAATTCACATTTCACGTAATATTTTAAGCCAGCTAAAACTGAACATATTTTTCATTGCATTTTAATGACACAGCCTTTTCATATTTGTTTTGTCCACTAACAAAGTTACTTTTTATGCCATGATATATGTCCAAATGACAAGTTTTGTGTGACAAAACTTGTCGCGAAAAACTATTGTCGAACTGCAAATGTGTCGAATCAGCGATTTGTTCTATTTTATTTGTTTCAACCAAAAGCTGAATATTTTTACAGCGAATTGATTCACCTGATATGCAAATTGATTTGAAATCACTGATTTATCTGCATTCATTTTTCAGCGCTCAAAATAGCTCGTTTCCAAAATTGTACAGTTCCACGTTGAATCGGCTTATTTGAAGTTGACGGTAAATATTATTCGGAAATGAAAGTGTCGTCACTTGGTCTGCGAGTGAGACCGATTTCAAGATAGTATCGAGGCCAGTGAATTCCGTAGGCAGCGTGCCTACGAATCTAAGAGTCGATCGACGGACAATGCCCGGCCGGACCGGATGTCGATCCTGTGTTCCCAAACCCACGCCAAAATACCCACGACGCGCAGACACTCGACCATCATTCCCGTAATAGCCTCGTCAATTTTTGTCCCGCTTCACTTTTTCATCAAATCTTCACGGGCCCACGACTTTCCTTTAAAGTACTCTCAGAGCCATCTATTCAAAGCCCCTACATAATGTCATTCGCAAATATGAACTCAACTTACAACAAAGTTCGTAGGTCATTTCACAAAAATGAGTACATTTGGAATGATGCAAATTATCTTATGAATATAAATAACAAATCATTTTGTCTAGGAAGTGGAAAAGTATCGTTAGCAGTTTAGAAACTGCACTTCTCAATTCCATGAAACGATGGTCCTTGAATGAATTTTTGGCGGCGCAAAATGAACGATCGGATGGCGCACCTCCGATGATGCGCTTCTGTTAACGAAGATAGCGCAAGGTCGTCGGATACTGTGGACTAGAGTGTTCGCGATTAGAGCGCAACGCCGAGCAAAAGTATAACACGATTCTTGGAGCGGGTCCAAAATTAAACGGATATTTTTACCATCGCGTAGCCGCTTTGTTCTATATCTTGCGGATGTGAAAGTGCGCAATATAAATAAACGCGTCATTGCGATTGTCAACTAACTATTTCAGATCGGCCCAGAAAAGTCATATATGCACACATATACACAGAAAAAAATGTCATCATTTCAAATCTCATCGGCGCACTTTTCTTCAGATAGAAACTTCAAAGTGGAAGAAAGATGGAAAAAAGAGTTTGATTTGAATTGTAAAAATGGTTTGTTTAAAAAGCCGAGAAAGAGTGAATGAAACAATTTGAATTGGAGGAAGTACCGAAATAATGCAACGACGTGGCGAGATGCAAGTGGAGGAAAATAGAGGAGGCGTGCGAAAAAATGGATGAGGAAAAAAGCAAGATGTGCAAGAAAAAGGGGCAGCTGCGCAAACTCGCGCAGATACGGCCACAGATGAGGACTTAGCAAGTGAATTTATCGTGCCGGGAGCACGGAGTGTCGAAGGGGATCGACCGTCAATGAAGCTCATTCATGAGAGTACAGTCAGCTCGAGAATTCATCGACAACACTTTACATAACAAGTTTGACATCAAGTTCGACCATGGCTCGCATGCACCAACAACCTTATATATAATGCAATGCAGCCATTTTTCTACGCGTAATATTTCAATTTTATTATTATTTATTACAACATCGATTAGACGCGGATATTTTTACTCATAAAATTAACATGTTCAAACATAAAAGTGGAGTGTGTATTAATAAATAAAAAGTATATAATGGTCTGTTCGAGCAGATTACATTCAGACATGAAATTTCGCATTTTTCATTCGCCATTTTGTTTCATCAATATATTTCCTTTAAATTGCTAATTTAAGAATCAAAACTTTGGTTAATGCAATTTTTCCATATTTATAGATGTACAGGTCAGCGCGTGTTATTTTTTCATTTAGACAGCTTAATTGGAAAAAAGATTCAGCGATGTATGCGCACTGCATTTGTTTACATATATTGAAGGGAATGATTTCCAGGATGATTAAAAGGATGTTTTTTAGTTTATCAACGTCTTTAAATTTTAATTAACCTTCTTCGTGGTTTCTAAATGTGAATTAGTGAAGACTGCAAAATCAGTGAATATTCATGCTGATTTTACACCGGTTTTCACTAACAGATTCAGAGAGAGAGTACAAAACAAGATGTGTTGGTTTTGGCTATCTGCATAATCAAAGTTTAGCTGTTATATAATAACAATCAGTATGCAAGTTGAATTTTAATTAAAAGTCAACTGTAAGTCCTCAACCTTTAATCTTTGAGACACTTTCTAAATTGTTGCCAAATAAATCATATACATAAGAAATTTAGATTGAAAAAGAAATCATTTTTCATTCGAGTGAAAAATTGTCAATCTCGCATTATTTAATAATAGCAAAATCTTGAATGATCATAACATGATAACAATTAGATCATTTTTGATGTTTCTTATATTTGATCATTAAATAGAAATACATAATTTGTGTTAATTCCTCAAACTTCTATATATTAACAAATATATTTCTTTTATTTTTGCTCGTTTGTATATCATGCAATTTCGATGGGAATTCTATTTATGATATGTACTTCTATATTATTCTTAAATATATACTATACATTTAATATATAATATTCAAACATATAAAAAGCGATTAAAGTAATGTTATAAATAAGAATGGTAATTGAATGAAATGTTTGATTTTGTCTATTTCCTACAATCTCTTATTTTTCAACTAACACCATATACCTTTCTAATCTCGAGATAATGTTATGTGGTATTAGAAAAACGACCAGCAACTTAATGGAAAATTGAATCGAAAGAATGAACATCGTAAAAATGATTTCTTATCGCATGATAAATGGCTCCTTTTTTGATTATTCTCAATCTCGCATTAGGTAATTTAAATATTTAGATAACGTTGAGTAATTTGTTGTTTTTAGACAACAGGAAGGACTGCGATGAGCCATCTAAAAAGAGAGAAGACGAACAAAAAAGGGGGCGCGACAAAGTGTCTCTGTCGCTCGCGACACCTAAGATTAGTGTCAGTTTAGCTGGTTTTATGAATGGACCTATGTTTAGTAAACGCGCTTAGGTCCGCGATGGATGCGAGCGACGCTCGGCTTTGGCATAACTCAAAAGCAGACGCCGCACGAGACGGAAACCGGAAGTCTATTTTCGTGGACGGCCCGAATTAGATTCTTTATCGTTTGCACGGGCGCGCGCGTCGATACGCGACGACGCGCCGTCGCGTTTTTATGGGGAGAAAAACGCTCGAGGACGGGCGCGCGCGGATTCATATTTCGTTTGACCAGACAACTTTTACGAGGCTGTACTGTCTGAAAAACTGTTATTAGGTGTTGATCAGTCAATGCCTCGCTTTTCGCAAATGCCTTTTAATGCTTTTCTGCAGCTTCAAATATTTACAAAATGCAGCAACTAAAATTACTATCTGAAACGGCCTGGAATTTGCAATTCAAACGACGCTACTGTTTTCGTGAAAAAAGAGTCGTAAGCATAAGTTTCATAATATAATCGACTTTGAAACTATTGTAAAACGGCGCTATTTTAAGAACACTTTATATATAATTATTTCGCATGTTATATAGAATGAAATGACGTCATCGCGATGCGGTAGAATTGTGCATTTGTAGATTGCACGTTGTTGAAAAGTATAGATGGTTTGTTGCTATAATGAAATACGAGCTTTTTATATAGTATATGATATATAAATAACAATCAAAACATTTTGAACTACATATATCAGATGACGCTTCCAACGTTGGAGACTACAGATAGAGAGATGTGACTTAGAAGCTCAACCTGGGGTAACTTAAAATAGATTATAATCATTTAAGAATGAAAAGTTGAAACCGAGTTTGTACGTGAGTTTCAAATTGCATAAATAAGACTGTTGAAATGGAGAAAAGAAAGTGACGAAAAAGTGGAATTGTTGAAATGAGCTTGAAGATATTGCAAGTGTGGTCGAAAATAAAACTCAAAAGATTATTTAGATGGAAATAAATGAGACGTGTTTTTAAAATAAGAATCGCAGATAACAAAATGGGATAATGTATTTCGTCGTACGTAACTAGTGACCCCTTAAAAAGCGGGTCACTGTAGTTATGACAGCGTGACACTGACATCGGGACCCGAGCGAGAAATCGCCGAAATGCCGAGCAGTCTCTTATGTCCTGGTGTCTCGAGGAATATTTAAGTGACGCGGGCGATTGACGCGCGGCAATAAAAGTAATGTCGCGTCTCGTTCCGCGAAAGGGGCAGTTAAACGTCGGCACAAATCAGGCCCGACGCCCGCGCTCGTAAAAAAGCGCGCGCCGACGTGGAAACGTGGCGAAAGAAAAAGGGCCGCGCGGAACGCCGCTTATGGAGTTATCGCTCATAAGCAACAAAGTCTCCGCACGTGAATGACACGGCTATATTTAAAAAGGTCCTGATACGCGGCGAAAAAGTGCGCGCGCGCGCGCGCGAACAAAAAGAATCGCTCCGTGGAATGTAACCTTCGATCGACGTCGGAGTGCGCGAGTTAACGTTTTGTCGTAATGACGAGCGAAAAAAAGATGATATACGCCGGGTCGCAGTCGGACACAATATTCGCACTTTTATTAGCGTTCGTTTTTCATTTTACGGCGTCTTTATCGTCCGATTCGAAGCGAGCTACTTATAAAAATCAATCATAAACCATGCGGATGAGAAAAATATGCTCCAGTGAATAACACTCAGTGGAGTGAGAAAAAATCCATTTTGCTGTCACATCAATATTATGTCTACATTATTTTTCAGCGTAACCATTTCAATGGGGACAATTTTTCATCAGGAAATTTGATAATTATAAAGATAGCTAATTTGTATCTTTTCTTTTATTTGAGCTGATTCTTAAACATCACATTTTTCAAATTATTTTGTTTATCATTAAAATTCGTTCTAACAATTAATTTTCAAAGTAATTGACAAAAATAAAGAAAAGCATTTTTAAACTAAAATAATAAATTGACATTGATCAATGTTCCATCAAAATATTGCATATTGAAAATCACTGTTTAAATCACTGTTTATTTACCATAAAACCTTTCAACTGTACATTTAAAATAAAAAACATCCAAGTTTATCTACGAAATAAAATGTCATTGAAAAAAGAACAGAAACACAAAATTGTATGCTGTAAGTGAAAATATATTATAGAGAAATGATTAAAAATGTAAAATGATAATATTTTCAAACGAGCCGACATAGTAAGTTTTGTAAGTTTAAAATGAAACAATTTGTACGAGATATTTCTAGGCGCTGCGAAGATATGATAATTTTAGCGGAACTTGTTCCCCTGTACAGGGCGAATAAATAATGAAAGCACAAAATAAGAGTCGGACAAACAAATTTGACTGGTTAATTGGTCCGAACGACAGTGGCAGCGGCGGAATAAATATATCCATTGAGCAATTGATTTGCGCGCAAGTATGAATTTGGTTCTAATTGAAGATATAAATTTGATTAATTAATCGATCCGCTAATAAGTCGAGCATGCTTCTGCGGGAAAATTGGTGCTGAACAGGAAATCCTTATAAATTGGAAATAAATAATTCAATGAGATACGCGAGTACGAATCTAACAATTAGCGATGATAAAATATTCAGGCTCGCTCATGAATTCATATACGTTTGCATCCGACGATGTTCTCGCGCAATCTATTCTACCTCCCTCGAGAAGCGTTGGAAACGGGACATCCGTTTTCCGTGCCTAGCGATAAGGACGCATCCGGTGCACATACGCTCATATGCGCGAGAGCCTCACAAAAGCGTCGCGCGTGTACGAGAAGCAAACACGCCCGAATATCGCGTTCAATATTTGCGTATTGCTCGATAAGCCACGCGTTTGACTTGTCTTTTTCGTCTCTCTCTCTCTCTCTCTCTCTCTCTCTCTCTCTCTCTCTCTCTCTCTGTCTCTCTCTCTGTTCCTCCCGCTCTCCTTGTTCCTCGGCAAATAAAGTGAATCGCATTTTGATTCGATTTTTATTCAAGCGGATGAAAAGCAGCATCGCCTTAAACAGACCCATGACGACGATGAATTATTCATAAACATTTTTTGTCGAGCGCATCGCTGCGCGCAGGAAGTCACTTATCAAATGCGGCTAATTGGGTACACCGAAATATTTAATTTCGTAAACAGAGATCGATGACATATCATATCCGGCCATGCTTCCGCCGCGCTGCTTCCTCGCTTCCGCTTGTTCGTCGATCGCGAGAATCGTATCAAAGTAAATACGCCCGGGCTCGCACGTCAAATTTGCGTTTAAAATAGTCGCTCTTTTGGACATTGCTGCAACCATTGCACGCGTGCTCTGACAATTCAGAAAAAATGTGTTATGTTTTTGAGCGAGCAAATAACTCCATGAATTTTACAAGACTTGTATCGTTTTATATTATACTGCAATATCGTTTTTTGAATTACAATTATTATTATATATGTAATATATGCGAAGATAAATGTACCATTTAAGGGCTAAATTTTGTGATCAGCGATGATCAAATCATTTACATGACATATGTGACAGACATAAATAAGCTTATATATACTATATATAGCATTTTTGTGTCCCGATATGTGTAATTAATCCAAATAAAAATTTATTTATGACTCTATTATGACATTTTAGTAGAATTACTACCATGCATGTTTCATAAATTTCTTATATTATGAATAATTTTTGACATCGATGCAGAAGCTATTGATATATGATCGATTATTATAAATTCCCAAGTCATGTGTAATTAATTTACCTTCATAATTTACCTACAAAGTTTGTTTATAATAAATGTATATAAACCAAAAGCAGTTCAAGAAAATAACCAAACCAATATTTAAATTGTTTTAAAATGATGTTATACAAATTTTCAGATTTGACTTTTCAAAAAACCAGAGAATTTCAATTTGACTCTTGAAGACATCAGTTTGATCTAAATCGCGACGTTTTGTGCTAAATAATGTGGCGAAAAATAGACGATGCTAAAAACGCGGAGTGAATTGGAATTTGAAATGAAAATAAAAATGATATCCAAGCTGCATTTGTGGCATAATATTGTACAAATATTGAACGAGCATTTACTCGAGGTGTTTATTATTTTACGTCCGTGCGAGTGCATTGCAGAACTGCGAAACTGGCGAGCGACAAGCTCCGCTTGTCTGTTACCGTTTCGATAAATCAGCCGAGGCTTCCTTCCGGTCGTTTATCAAACGCAACAACTGCTACAAAGATGCCGCCACGACATATCTCCCGACGTACACGGACGTCCAAACGTACGTGATTTTATGTGCCAGACTTGAAAAAATGATTTCAACTTGAGGAATTTCTTACCTTTGCATCTAACATACACCAACTATTTCATTTCACATATTTCATCCAATATCAAATAAAAACTTATATTTGTTATTTGAATGTATTAATGAGTTTTACTTTTAGATCTAACTTTTTGACGATGAAGTAGAATATAAAATAATTTAGAACAAGCAACTGAAAAGTAGCGAACCTTTTTCTTCATTTTGTTCTGCTTAATTATTACATGAATTAAGATTGCAAAGTAGAACATCAGTTATTTTCGATTTTGTACAGTATCGTTGATATAAATGATGCAAAAGTATTTATCATG
The DNA here is from genome assembly GCA_022817045.1 of Psix sp. ZL-2020. NCBI lineage: Eukaryota > Metazoa > Arthropoda > Insecta > Hymenoptera > Scelionidae > Psix > Psix sp. ZL-2020. The sequence continues at coordinate 28,540 of JABFQD010000274.1, forward strand.
TAATTATTATCGTCTTTCATTTTTGTTCAACTTTTTCAGTCGACTGGTGAATGACAAACATTACACTGAAACGAATAAACAACGAGAAATAGAAAAAAAAGAAACAAAGATTTCTTCGGCGTATAATTCAAAAGATTCGACCGGATATCCGTCGAGCGCTGAGAGCCATTGAGGTTTATCGTTGCGCAACTAACGCACCGATAACGAGAAATGTAATAATTTCGAGAAGAAAATAGTAAATCGTGCCATAATGCTATTCTGTGTTTTCGCGAATTCTATCGTTTAATTATTTACGTCTAGATTTGTGTCAAAATCGAATGAACAAAACACACAGAAAACACAAAGCAAGCAAGTATTCTTTTTGTCAACAAACATATTGAATTAAGCCATCAATTTCAATCGAATTAATTTGATTATTAAAGTATCCTTAACGTTCCTTCTTTACATAACATGAAACCATAAATGTCTATCTTTGTTCGACTTGTGGATTCGTGATACACTTAAATAGCGTATTGAGCAAATATTGAAGGAGGCTGAAAATGGTTTTCCTTTAAGATTACCTTAGTTACCACACGTCGGTAGTCTTAAGAGCAAAAACCGAGAATTAGTTGCGAGATCACGTTATTGCGCACGCTCTTTTATTTTGGGAAAATTTTCGTCTGTGTCCATTCATCAGTTCACGTCAAGCGAATCCTGACCTGAGTCAACGTTTCGTGACAGACGACATCCGGCTAGGATCATCGGCGGTTCGCGAGCAAAAAAGAACTATGACAATGTGAGCGTTGCATAAACCGTGGACGTCCTAAGGTACAACTGCAGCTTGTAATTTAACAAAGCTCACTATCTAATCATTAATCATGATTAAGTGAAACGATGATTTTTCGGAATTTCTCACCTGGGGAAAATGAAATACATGGAATGAATAAACAATCAAAGTAACATTGAAATTGATTCTATTTGATATTCAAAATACTTGCAAGACTGTTGTCGGTCTGGATTGATTGATAAAAATCGAATCAAAATTAAAGATGAAAAAAGTGACAATTGAAAAAGTTGTGTTCGATTGTACGGCGGGTTGAGTACGTGGGCTACGTATATGGTCGGTTAAGAGCGCTTTCTATGCGCGGGCGACTTGAAGAATGCACCGGGGGAGTGATGTTAGTCGTCGTTGTGGTTGTCGTCGCGGTGGCGTAAAAAGCCCAGACTGAACCTGAAGAAAGGTACGGAGCACGCACCGCGACCCATCAGCCATTTGTGTGTTCGCCACCCACTTGGACAGGGTTTGTGAGGAATACCGCGATGCCGTAGGTGGTGCGCTCAATCCAGCAAAAATCCGAAATCTGTGAAAAGACAAACATCTGCCTGGGCGACAAGCGCTCCGTTTCCGGCATGTTTTCCCCTTTTGTTCCCTCGCGTAGGTGCCAAGACAATGCATTCATATTGATTCTGTTCGATATTAATATCAAAGTGTCATAAAAGGAAGTTCAAAATATTAGTCTCAAACGAATTCAATTCTAGAATAATATTCACGTGAGATCGTGAATTTTTTCAATGAAACATTCAATTAATAAAAATATTTTTCATTGATCATAAAATCAAATCATTTCATAAATATATAAATAATGAGTTAACAACAAAAGATTTTAAAAAGATGTCAAATACTTCTTTTTCAAATCAATTTTTGTTTATGAAAGTTAATTTGTCTATTTTTTCAATTTATAAAATAAATTAAAATATAATAAAAAAAAAAAAAAAAAAAAAGGGAAAAAAAAAATAAAA